>PVKB01000054.1:1309194-1404028 GCA_004027205.1 Ctenodactylus gundi | reverse complement strand
GAGGGGGAGGAGGAGGGGAAGGAGGAGGGGGAGGAGGAGGGGGAGGAGGAGGAGGAAGAGGAAGAACAACAACTTTTGGCAAATCATTCTAAAAAAGGACTCAAACTGGGGTATTTATATACAATGGAATACTATGCATCTATAAAGTCAGATTGGTTGGAGGCTTTTGTAGGCAAATGGAGGAAACTTGAGACCATCATGCTTAGTGAAGTGAGTCAGAAGCAGAAGGTGAAACATCGAATGGTCTCTCTGATATGAGAGACCCAGATCACAATTATCTCACGGAACTTAAAGTGGAAAATAATGGGAACTGGGAGTGGGAACGGGGGGATGGGTAGTGGGAGGGTCGAACGGAGAGAGGGGAAGGTCTCATAACCTTGCCAAGATATGTATGTGCACAAAATGCTCAAGATCCATGTAAACTCTAAATTTTGCACTTATACATATCAGTAAAATGGGAAAAGCAAAAAAAAAGAAAGAAAGAAAGAAAGAAAAAAGAAAAAGAGAAGAAGAAAAAATACTATACCTACTTCAACTTCCTTGTTACTCATTTTTTAAAAATACAAAAAAAATCAATGAATCGAAGAGCTGGTTCTTCCAAAGAGTAAACAAGATTGATAAAAATTCTAGCTAAACTAACTAAAAGAAGAAAAGAAGAAACTGTGTTAAATGCAATTAGAAACAAACGGGTGAAATTACAACGGAGAATGCTGAAATTCAGAGAATCATAAGGAACTATGTAGAAAAAATATACTCCCAAATTGGAAATTGAGGCAGTAATAAAGTGTCTATGCACAAAGAAAGTTCATAACCAGGTGTATTCACAGTAGAATGTTACCAGAACTTCAGAGGGAAACTCTCACTGGTAATTTTCAAACTCTTTCATGAAGTTGAAAAAGAAGGAACACTGTTAAACTCATATATTTTAGAGCTAGCATTACCCTGATACAAAAACCAGAGAAAGACTTAGCCAGAAAAGAACACTGTAGACATTTTTCTTAATGAATATAGATGCAAAATTTTTCAGTAAGGTATTGGCAAATAGGATTCAGCAAGTTATTAAAAAAGATTATAAGCCACGATTAAGTGGGCTTTGTTACTGGCTTAACATATGCAAATCCTGTAATGTCATACACTTCATCAATAAAAACCAAAATAAAAATTGTATGATCATCTCAGTTGATACAGAAAGGCCTTCAATAAAATCCAACATCAATTCATGAGAAAAATCTTAAGGAAAGTAGGTATAGAAGGACCTTTCCCAGGGTCTGGAGGAATGGCTTACCAGTTAAAATGCTTGCCTAGCAATGCTACGTCAAGTGCTAAGTACCCGAGTTTGATTTCCCAGCACCACATAAGCCAGGCATAGTGGCACATGCCTGTTATTCCAGCACTCAGGAGGCAGAGGCAGGAGGACTGCCATGAGTCCAATGCCAGTCTGGGCTTCATGGTGAGTTCCGGAACAGCCTGGGCTACCAAGTGAGACAAAGAAGACGAAGACGAAGACAAAGACGAAGAAGAAGAAGAAGAGAAGGAGGAGGAGGAAGAAGAGAAGGAGGAGGAGGAGGAAGAGGAGGAGGAGGAGGAGGAGGAGGAGGAAGAGGAGGAGGAGGAGGAGGAAGAAGAAGAAGAAGAAGAAGAAGAAGAAGAACCATACCTAAAATTGATAGAAACCGTACATGCTAAACTTACAGCAAGTATCATAATAAATAGGGAGAAATTGAAAGCAATTCCCCTCAGATCAGGAACATGAGAGCTGTCCACTTTCATCATTCCTATGTAACACAGTTCTCAAGACCCTAGCGAGAGCGATAAGGCAAGAGTGAAATAAAGGGAATACAATATGAAAGAAAGAAAGAAGTCAAACTATACTTATTTGTAGATGGCATGATTCTATATATAGAGGACCTCAAAAATTTCACCATGAAACTTGTAGATCTAATTGAGAAATTCAGCTACATTGCATGTTACAAAATTAATACAAAATATTAATATCATTCCTCTATACTAACAATGAACTTACCGGGGAAAGAGCTGAGAAGAATAATTCTGTTCTGAATAGCCCCTCAAAAATTAAATACCTAGGAGTAAATCTAACTAAGGAAGTGAAGGACGTCTACAAAGAAAACCATATTCTGCTGAAAAGAGAAATTGAAGAAGACATTAGAAAATAGAAAGGCATCCCCTGTTCCAGGATAGGCAGAATTAATATTGTGAAAATGGCTATACTGCCAAAACTGATATACAGATTCAATGCAATTCCTGTGAAAATACTAACGAATTTCTTAAGAGAATTAAAGAAGCAACCTTTAAATATATATGGAACCAAAAGAGACCTAGAATACACAAAGCAACCCTGAGTAACAAAATGAAAGCAGGTGGCTTTACTATTCCAGACATCAAGGTCCATTACACAGCAACAGTTACAAAAACTATAGAGTTGGCACAAAAACAGACAGGTTGACAAATGGAACAGAACTGAGGATGCAAAGAGAATCCCAAGACTGTCAGTTACCTGATTTTTGATAAAGGGGCCAATAACCAAAACTGAAAAAAAAGCATAGCCTCTTTAATAAAGGATGCTGGGAAAACTGGTTATCCACATACAGAAGAATGAATGTGGTTACCATATATCACCATGTACCAAAATCAAATCAAAGTGGATCAAAGACCTATATATTAAGATTGAGACATGGAACCTTCTGGAGGATAACATGGGCAAGGACTTTCTAAATAGGATGCCTGGTACAAATGAAATAACCCCCAGAATAAGTAAATGAGATTAAATCAAATTAAAAAGTTTCTACATGCCGAAGGAAACTATCAATAAAGTGAAGAGAGATCTGAGAGAATGGGAAAAAATTTTTACCATGTATACATCAGACAGGAGGTTACTAACCAACAAGGAACTGAAGAAAAATAGATCTGTCAAAATGAAGGACCCAATTAAAAAATGGGCAACAAAAATGAGTAGACAGTCTTCAGCTGAAGAAGTTAAAATGTCCAGCAAATATATGAAAAGATGTTCAGCTTCCTTCGCTACTAGAGTAGAGCAAATCAAAACATCACTTACATTTTGGACTTCCGGTTTAAGATGGCAACCGAGTAACAGAGCTGCACAATATCTCCTTGTGTTCCCACTTCAAAAAGTTGAGAATTCAGTCAAAAACCACCTGTTCAATGTAGGTAGGACAGGGAGGAGCACCCCAACAACTGAAAGGAGGCCAGGGGAAGATCAGAAATTCTGAAGGGTCATCGGAAGCAGACGAAAAAAACAGCAGCCTAAGAAGCCACCCCAGGTCATCTGCAAACTGCTGGGAGCCACAGGCATTTGCAGATGGAGGAAAGCCTGCGAGGAGCCCAGAACATCTGACTGAGCAAGGAAAGGAAGGAGCACCCCAACAACTGACAGAAGGAACAATGGAAAGGTCAGAAATACTGAAGGCATATCAGAAGTAGAGAAAAACAGCAGCCAACTATGCACAGCCCTGAGCTGCCAGAATCCACAGACCACAGACGGAGGAAAGGCCAGAGGCCAGAATCTCAGATTGAGGCAAGTATGAATTGGAGTTGTCAGCAGCGAATAGCCCCAGCTTCTGAAAAACAAACCTGCAGGTGGCACATACTACAAATGCAATGCGAGCTCCCCCTTGACAAGGCCTCCTGGAGCCCAGATCAGAAGCAGTGCTCAGCAGCCATAACAGGCAATGATGCAAACAGGAGCCATTAAAAAAACAAAACAAAAAAACAAACAAAAAACCCAAAACAACAACAACAAAAAACAAGACTGAACTGATTAGAGTAAAAGAAAGCTCAGAAGAGCACATCAGAGCTTTTGGGGTCACTCTTAAACAGTGCCTAGGAAGAAACTAGCACAAGAGAGAGTGCAGAGCAGAGAGAAGGGCTGCAGACCTCCTGAACTGCTCAGGGTAGTGGGAGCACCTCCAAGGGTGGAGAGGCCTGCCCTGGTGGAGGGAAGCAGGACAGGCAGGAGAGCTTTGCTGAGGGTGTTACTTTCAGATCATATTGGAATAAAACTGGAACTTTACAGCAACAGAAACAGAAGAAAATACACAAAGACATGAAGACTTAACAACTTACTACTGACCAAACAGTGGATCACAGAAGAAATCGGTGAAGAAATCGAAAACTTCATAGAATTAAATGATGAAGGAAGTACATCATATCAAAATCTATGGGACACAATGAAAGCAATACTTGGAGGGAAATTCATAGCCATAAATGCACACCTCAAAAGAACAGAACAGTCACAAATAAACACGTTAATGATGCACCTTAAGGACTCAGAGAAACAAGAACAACTTCACCCAAAAAGCAGTAGAAGAGATGAAATCATAAAGATCAGATCTGAAATTAATGAAATGAAATTAATACAAAAGATTAATGAGTCAAAGAGCTGGTTCTCTGAAAGCATAAAAAAGGTAGACAAACCTCTAACTAAACTCACCAAGAGAAGGAAAGAAAAAGCACAAATTAGCACACTTAGATATGAAAAGGGCAAAATTACAACAGACTATGCAGAAATTCAGAATACTATGAGAAATTATTTTGAGCACCTATATTCTAACAAGTTAGAGAATTGGGAAGAAATGGATGACTTCCTAGATACATATAAAATACAAAAATTAAATGAAGAAGGCATAAAAATCTTGAACAACCCCATTACACACACAGAAATTGAAGCAGTAATAAAAGTTTTACGTACAAATAAAAGCCCAAGACCAGATGCATTCACAGCAGAATTTTTCAGTATTTCAGGAAAGAATTAACTCCAATTCTTCTCAAACTGTTTCGTGAAGTTGAAAGAGAAGGGATAATATCAAACTCATTTCGGGAAGGGAGGAGGAAAATCAAGAATTTATTGTACCATTCTCACATCGTCATAAGAATTAAAGGTTCAAAAATATAATATGCACTCTTTCTACTCGTAATCAATATTTTAACTTATAAAAGTTGATGAAGGCTGGCTCTGGTGGCACAGGCCTGGAATCCCAGCACTTGGGGAGGCTGAGACTCTGTCTCAAAATCAAAAATAAAAAATGGGCTATTGTTGGAAACAAAATCCTTGGGCTGAATTCCCAGTACCAAAATCAAAAAATAAAAACCATTGTTAAAGTTGTTTGCTGACAGTGTGTCATGTTAAGAAATACAAATGCACCAAATCTCACAATGCATTCTATCCACATTAAGGCTATGCTTCTAAATAACTACACAGTTTACAAGGTAATATATTTATAATGGAAGGTCAGAAAGATGTTTAAAAGTAGGAAAATCTAGTACTGATGCCATAGTGATAATTTTCATGTGGTTTATTCATGATGAAAGTGTCTCAGTACCTCAAAAAACAAAACATGACATAATTTTTAAAAAAGATGTCCAAGAGGTTGAGAAAATTTTTTTAAAAAGCAAGGAAGATAAGAAAGATGCATTAGTAAAACTAACTATATTTGAGAAGAAACTTTGTTTTTTCAAATTCAAAAAGTGTTATCATTAGAAAGTGAGTCTTTTAGATGAGAAGATATTTTACATTTCTCTACTGAATCCAGACAATGCTACTTCAAGCAGAAAAATCTTTGGATAAAGATGTAGTTACTTATTTATAGAAGGTATACAAAATGATATCATTTTGGAGAAAGGAGGTATATTCTATCCAGAATATGGACAACTATTACCACACCTATCCCAACCCAATTCAAGAACTCTGTACCATACCAAGAAGAGCAGCAACTACTGCCCTCCCAATTTCGGCTATTGTTTAAATATTTCACATTTTTATTGGCCATAATTTGGATTCAATTCTTCTCATGATAGATAAACATAGTAACAGTGATGAAAATTATTCTTACACCTTGTATAGCAGGTAAATTACTCTTTTACCTGCATTGTCTGTTAATTTCAACCAAGACTTCCAATCCGTTCGCCAACAAGGTCATACTTGAGATCTCAGGATGTTTCAGCAGGAACAAGAGTCCATAACTTAGCATAATACTTGTTGTTTCGGATCCTGCACTAAACAAATCCCATCTGGTGATGATCAGGTTGTCCAGGGTAAATTCAGACACTTAGTTGTGTTTCCCCTAGGAATGATGAGTCAGAAATCTTTGGTAAATTAACATCTGTAGAAATAATATAAAATACTTCAACCTAAGCATTTGTTCAATTAAGCCAGAGTGCTATAGCTGAAGATAAAGAGAGAAGCTTATCAGGATTCCTTAAAGCCATTACATCAGCATCATTAACTTTGAAGTCCTTTCTCTTCCACTAGAGCAAATCGATTCCTCTGCAATTTCTTTCAAACACAATTTGTATTGTCATTTGCTACTATTCACTGTCCATTCTAGCATCTATTGCACATTATAATGTATCTAACTTTCTCACTTAAGCCTCAGTACTACACAGCCACAAACTGCATCACTATTCCCAACCTCAACACATACTCTCAGCACCATTCCTCAATCAAAATCAAAATAATCTCCTCAAAATGCCCAACACCCTTCACGACTGTGGAAATTATTCCCTGGAACTATTATCCTTCCTGTTAATCTAAGCCAGTTTCCCCAAAATTTGTTCAACTGTAAAGACTTCCTGAAGTCTTTCCAAAGTATTTTCTGCACGCCTGTCCACTCCCTTGTCTCTGATTTGTTACATCTTGGATTCATGGAGGTTATTTTAGGTGCGATGAAACAGTATCACTAAACTAGTATGTGTTTGTATATGTAGGTGTGATTCATTTCAATCCCAAATAAAGGACTTTCATATCTTTAATGTAGAGCCTTCTAAGTCATTTTTTCACTGGGAATTTAAAATTATCTCAAAGCAGTCCACGTGATTTACACAAGGAATAGACTGCACAAGCAATGAATGTTTCCTAAAAAGAAAAATTTGTTTCACTCTCTCTATTTCACCAGGAGCAACAACGCTAACCTATGTGTCCCAGGCCCCACAACATGAAGTAGCAATGGGGTCATGTGATACCTCTCCTACGTTAATGAAGAAATGGTCAACAAAGTTCTGGGGGTCAATGAGGTACAAACATTCTTGATGTCCTTGTATTGTCTCCAAAATAAATATTTCCTGGTTGGCAACATTTTTAAAGAACTCATTATGACTTCCAGGGGGACACTGCAACACAGGGAACGCATTGCAGAGCTGAAAGAGAAAATAATTCTTCATCAACTCTCTCAGCAAAGGACAACCAGGACCCACTTGGTGCCAAGCACTTTCCTGTATTGCAAATAAAGACAAATACGACATGCTTTTACACTGGAACATACTTTGAAGTTGAAGAAGAGAAGATTTTCCACAAAACAGCTTATCAGGGCAACTTCAGAACCACTTACATTCATTTCCTTGACACAAAACTCAAGAAATTTGGTACTTAGCCTACTGTCACCATTCTCTTTATGAGAATATTGGCTAGTCAACAAATCTAGTCATATCAGAGCTAGAACCCAGTCATAAACCTGTTCATCCCTACAAATAACTCTTTGTGGAGTCTCCTAAAAAGTTGTCAGGGAGCATACTCTTTCTTTTTTTCTTTTCTTTTCTTTTCTTTTCTTTTTTTACAATGAAGAAACCTCAGGACAATGGAAGAAGTGCTACAAGCACTGAGTTTGTACTGAGGGCTTTTCCTACTTGATCCCCAGTCTACTGGCCCTGCTCTCACAGAACCTTAATGACCTACTCTTCATGGGCCAAGGAATTCATTCAGCTTGTATCGTGAATCAAAGTAGACACACAATCGAGAAATATAGATTCTAGGTCTAGCTCACTGGTTGTTTTCTCTTGACCACTTTGGAAGATATGCTTAATACACCTGCGTCACAATTTCCCACTGCTACAAAATGGGAATGCTGGCAATTTGTTCTTTAGGGTCCTTCCACAGTGCGATACATCATCACTTACAATGTATGCTGAATTTTCAGTGTTAATGATTGTACATTCTAAGTAACTAATATTTTCTATGTGGTAGACAAGAAACAAAATGGAGTCAGTATAGCTAACTCAGTAGGGTCACCAAGCAGGTAGATTGAATCACGTCACTGCACTGAGACAGCTTCCCAGAAACACCACCCCTCTGGTATAAGAATGGGCCAGGTGTCACTCATAAACAATGTTTCCATGAGAACTCTAACCACAGTGTCCTGCTTCAGAAACGATGTACTTTTTAAAATTTCTGTATAAAAGGCAGAAAATCAATAATCGGGGCTCAACTGCCTTAGGGTGTTGGATCCCTGCATGCTGGCTTGATTCTGCAAGAAACACTCTTGCTGCTAAGCCCTGTTGGTGCCTGGTCTATTCGTTTCCCCTACAACAACTAACATTGCACCGTTGGGCTTTTAGCTTATTGTGATTTGCTAAATCACAAGCAGGTTACAGATGGTATTTTGATAAACAATGCTTAGAGTAGAGAGAGGAACTGGTCATGGATGAGCAATCCACTAGAAAATTATTTTGTAACAGAAGGAAACCCAAAATAAAACCTCCAGCTTCACAGGCTTTGAGTTGACTTTAAAGGTCACTAATCTTGAGGTTCATGCAACTGAGAAATAGATTTCTAGTCTCCCACTAGTTGTACTGCCGACCCCTCTGACTAAACATGGCTAGTACAATAAAGCTGATGTTGGCCAAAGTTGCCCTTCGTTGGCCTCCCTGATCTTAATGATTAACTGCAGGGGAATTACAAACACAATAACGGAAATGTTATGCTGTTTCATGCTATGCAATTCTAGATTATTTTTATACTGCAAAATTTGCAAATAGCCCCTTATAAAGTTGTTCTTCCCCCCGCCCCCTTTGTCCAACATGGTAATTCCTCTCCCCACCCAACCCCTCTCTCCCAGGGATCTAGGATCTTGCTATGCTGCCCAGGCTGGCTTCAGATTCATGACCTTCTACGTAGGTACTCGGGATTGCTGGTGTGGGTCACTGTTTCCAGCACAAACTCATCTTTAAGTGACTGAGATATTAACTGCTGCAAAAACCGAACAAGAAAAACATTGCATCCAGCTGGGTTCCAAGGGTCAGGCCTGTAATTCCAGTACTTCAGAAGGCTGAAACAGGAATGGCGAATTCAAGCCCAGCTTGGGAAACTTAGCATGGGCCTAGTACCACAAAAATAAACAAGCATTGCTTCTTCCAAGACCTCCTCTAATGAGTAATCTTTCTTTAGTTTGTCAGAAGTCAGAATGTTTGATAACATAACATCAAAGTGTGTGCTACAGACCTTGGTTTTGTTTTGTTTTTTTTTTAAGACAGTGTCTCACTCTGTAGCCCAAGCTGGTCCTGAACTCACTATGGAGCCCAGGCTGGCCTTGGACTCACAGCAATCCTCCTGTCTCAGCCTTCTGAGTCCTGGGACTACAGGCGTGTGCCACAATGCCTGGCTTTTGTGGTGCTGGGGAATCAAACTCAGGTAATGCTTGCCTGAGTGCTTTAACTGCTGAGCCATTCCTCCAGCCCACTACAGACCTATTAGTCTTATTTTTTTTTAACTAAAATTGGTATGCTTTTTAGTTCACAAGAAAAAATATGTGATTATCTAAAGAATTATGGAGAATAGTGAAAGTAATAACAGTTGTTATGGAAGGCATATTTCAACAACAACAAAGAAATTTAAAACAACCCAAGTAATGGTTATGTAGCCTGGATGCATGACCCCAAGCAGCCTTTCTTTCTGGTACACTCCTACCTTTCTTCCTCTTCATAAAAGCACTCTTCATACCTGAGATCTGTAAGACGATTAAATGAGATAACTTCTCTTTTCTCTGGATACTGGCTGTTGAATAAAAATGATTACCTTCCCACCAACTCTCCCAAGTATTGGCTTTCATTAAGTGAGAAAACCAAATTTGTTTTTTTGTTTCATTTTGCTTTATTTTGTTTGGGGTTTTTTTTTGCTTGGTTGGTTTTTGTTTGTTTGTTTTTTGAGACAAGGTCTCACTTTGTAGCCCAGGCAGGTCCTTAACTCACTGGTATAGCCCAGACTAGCCTTGGATTTGTGGCAATCCTCTTGCCTCAGCTTCCCAAGTGCTGGGATTACAAGCATGCACTACCATGCCCACCTTTTAAACCAACTATGGTAAGATAATAATTTTACATTTAAATAAAAGTAGACCTTACCTAAATCCACGAAGTGGTTACAATTCTGAAGTTTGCATAGAAGTACATCAGTGCTTGAAATTTCCTATCTTTGTAGCCAAAACAACTCTGGAAAATGATGGAGGCGATCACATTGCAGGGAACACGTGTCAGAAGGAAGCTAGGATCATACGGAGATTCTGAGAACAACAAAGTTAGAAATGATTACATGATCACAACAAATCTTAAATTTAAAATGATTGGGAGTGGTGAACTACCAATATACTCTATCACCACTGTAAACTTCACATTTAAAAAAGATTATGGTGTAATGTACTCCAAATATTCATTAATACTCCCAACTATTCTCTTTTCATTGTTTTTCAAATTTCTTCAATCAGAAAAACACGAAAATACATCATGTAATTTAGATCTCAGTGTAGACACTTTATCATACTACCCATAGAAAATTGAATAACCTAATAAGAAAATCAAAACACTGAGAAAATTTAAAATTGTATTCAGCAGAACACAGCTAAAGTATTCAGGTACAATTTTATGCTATTTATTTGGGGGGGAGGGAGGTGGTTAAGTGATTCTGGTTTGGGCTTTTGCTGTTGCTGTTTTGTGCAGGACTGAAATTGAGCCAAGGCCTTTACACTGAGATGCATCCCTGGAACTTTTTTATTTACTTATTTTTATTGTGAGACCTGTTCTTATAAAGTAGCTATGTGGCCCAGTTTGATTCAAATGCATGATCCTCAGGCCTCAGCCTCCCACAGTGTGAATCACATGCATGGGCCACTTTTCTTGTAGCAGAAACAAGAAAAAGTGCAGAAGTGCAGCTATACTCAGGTATGTTTTTCTTTCTTCCTTTCTTTCTTCCTGCCCCGTCTTCCTTCTCCCATCCGTCCCGGCTACCTGCAGAGATCCGCAGCCCACAGATTGGCGCTGTGGTGGCTTCCTCTCTTCACACCTACACTCTTCCATAAGAGGCTAATTGCATTTTATATATTGGAAAAACTCAGTGGCCCCCAGAAAGTTTCTCAAGAAATTAATAGAGAAGGTACTTGCCCTGGAAGCACCTTAGAGAACAAGTAGAGGAGAAAAGATCCTTAACTTCTTTCTTGCCAGAATCCAGTGATAACAACAAAAGAATTCACATATTAAGGCCAGCTTATAAAAGAAAGAGTTTAAAACAGACTTTCTCATATCTGTGGGGGTTTAGTTTTATATCCTTTTACTTTATGATTGTGCAAAAAGAATGTTCATTCAGTAGAAACATGTTAGTTTTACATTTTCATTCTTTCCCAGTTATTGATATGTAGTAAATTATTTTTTCCCAATCCTGGGCAGCCACAGTGAACCTGGGCTGCTGGTCAGTCCTCACAGAGAGAGGTCAATACACCGCTGTGCTCTGCTCTGATCAGCTGGGATGTTTCATGAGCTGAGTATACTGAATGCAAATTTGATTTACAATATTTTCACCTTAAATGAGTTCATAGGCATGTGATCACATTGTAAATCAAGGAGTATCTCTTCTTAATAGGGACAAAAGCTCTTCTAACATCACTGTACAAACACGACACATTTCTCCATGATCCGATCCTTATGTTTTATGCATTTTTTCCTTTGGATTCAATTCAAACATTTCTTAGGACTTTTAGAAGACTACAAGATTGAAAAAAAAAATCTGGAATACTCCAAGTTTGTATTAGTTTTATATATTCTGGGTGTTTCTTAAATAATCTTTTGGATCTGTGCTTCAGACCAGGAAGCAAAACATGATACTTGAAAAGGACACTTTAGTCATTTTCTGCCTCTCTCTTCTCTGTCTTTTCTTTATTATATTAATTGAGCGCAATTTAAAGCAAATGTAGTACAAGCACAAACTTATTACTGGCTATATGGTTTAACTTCACTGAATTGTTTCATGAGGACATTGTGTCACATTTATGGATTTTAAAAATTATTTAACTATACTTAAATTTGAATGAATGATTTCTGGTGGTCAAGAAAGAGTAGAGGCCAAAAGATAAACCAAGATAGAACTTAATCAGAAGTCACAGTGCGCATGGATGGGAATGGTGCAGGCAACCCCACTAGTATGTACAATTAGTACACATTCATCCATTTAAAATTTAAAAGTTATTCATGGGCTTATTTGAAATTATGAAAAGTTGTTATCATAAGTTTTTATAAGTGCTTCTAATCCATCTTCTTCTTTACCTGTTTGGATTCTGTGCCACTTTGAAACCCACAAACATTCCCAAAAATTGAAGCAAACCTCTTCCTTGGGTGACTTTGTCAATCTCTGGGAAACTCCCTCTGCCCACAAACTCTTCTCCTCTTTCAACCAAGGATTCCTTCAGAACTTCATACCCATGTAGCACCACAGTGGGCCTCATGGTCCAGTAGACAGTGAATACAGGGTCATAATATTCTGCTAGATGGAAAATAAAGCAGAGGACACAAGAAAAGCACAAATTTCAAAATTCAAATGTAGGTAAGAGAAAGAATTTTTTTAATTTCACAGAAGATTCATTTTAATTTTTATCTAGTCATCGTAAAAGAATTCAGCATTTACCACCAGTAAATTTCAAGTAAAATACAACAAAAATATAAATGATGTATATTTTGTGATTTTTATCATGCTCATGAATAATTTCTTAAAACAATAACCCTGTGTCAAAATTAATCATTATATAAACAATATTTAAAAGAGTGATCTCCTAATGCTCTCTACCAGAAGATGCTAGTGAAGAGACTAAAACAGACACATCTATGGATAGGAGTCCAATCTCCTCTTAGAAAATAGTTAAGATATCCCAGGATCCCTTTATAAAATCCTATCCCATCAAGCATTGCTATGTTTGTTATTATTCAGCTACTACAATGTGACACGAACTATAATATGTACTTATTCAAGCTTATAATTGCATCAAATTTCTCCTTGCAGCCTTTTCTGCCCTTGTGTAAAAAAAATAATCATACTTCATTATTACTCTCCACATCGTCCTTATAGAATAAAGATCTCTAACTTTTTTGAGACAGAGTCTCACTCTGTAGCCCAGGATGGACTCATGATTCAGCCTCAGCCTCCCAAGTGCTAGGATTGTAGGAGTGCATTCCCACATCCACCTGGATGTGGGGAATCAAACTCAGGGTCTTGTGCTTCATAGGCAAGTACTCGACCTGCTATGGTCTTCTCCCAGCCCCAGGATCCCTAACACTTTTAATAATATATGAAAATATGGCAACCTGGCCATAGTATGCCTTCATCCCAAATTGTAAGGTTCTTAATAATGAATTTTTCATTTACCAGGCAAAATACCATGTGTGTACTTAACACAGTGCCACATGAAGAGTGAACATTTAATACTGAAGAACACATCAATAAGACATCCTCAAGTAGCATGTGCAAATCCTCATTATTTACATCATAAGCAGATGGAAATTAAAACTTACAGTAGTTTTTAACTGAAACTAGTCTGATTTCCACTAAAGTTCATCAAAAAAAAAAAATGATTACCACGCCAAAAAGGACCTAAGCCACAATATAGACTGTGTATTCCTGCTCTTGGCAATTTTAACAATTATTGAAGAGGTCACATTTTCATTTAGCATTCTAAAATCACTTCTGGCATCAATGAACACTTCCTTTCAAAATCATCTCTTAAAATATGGCATCTGTAACTAAGTATTATTTAGCTCTAGTGCTGTGTTGATTGAAAAAAAAGTACTTACTTTGCTAAGGCATTTCTGATACTCTTAGTACTTAACTATAGCACATTCCAAACTGGGAGAGGAGTAGGGCCAGGTGGGAGCTTGCCTTTAGCATGGCGTTGATTCCACAGAGAAAGAAGAGTCAAAGACAGCCAAATCACCAGGATGATGAAGAGAGCCATTGATAACTGTGTGCAACTGTAACTGACTACAGACCATCCTAAACTATACGTTGCTTATCATTGAACTTTAAACTTTGTTAAATATTGTCTGTCGTTGTTGCACTTTAGCCTGCTGGAGGTAATAAAAATAGAATTTTTAACACTGATGACTAATTTAATTGGCATTCTAACTAAAATATAATTTTCTTTTCTTTAAAGACAGTGTAGTCTCAATGTCCATATTTTAATAGTGAAGTTGAAAATGCTCAGGATTTCAAACAGCTAGAATCAGCTCATAACTTGAGAAATTATTTAAAAGAACACCCCTGTGTCAAAACATGTCATAATACAAGTAGAACAGAACAGTATTCTCCTAGTGCTTTCCCTCACAAGATGCCAGAGAAAAGGCCAGAGCACAGGCATCAGAGGATTGGGACCCAGTCTTGTCATTAAAAAAAAAAAGTTATCCCAGTTCTCTTGGCCAAATTCCATTCCATGTGGCAGAAATAAAAATACTTAGCAAGTGGCTCTAGGAACAATAGACGATTGACAGAGACCTACCACATCAAAAAGGAACCTGATGAAACACAACAGAGAGAAGTAAGTCCCCAGGCTATACCTGCCCCCTTCCTCGCAAATTCATTCCCAATGGTCACACACGGCCTGCACCACCTGTTCCCATGTTGGGAGGAAATATACAACAGGATTCAACTCTAGAAATAGTTGAAAGTGCCTGGAAACTCAGACAAAAACTTTAAGAGTCAAAAGATTTTTATACTACCGACTTTTTGATTAACAGGTATTATTTCTACAAGGCATTCAAACTAATATTTCCACATGTGTTCAGCATGCACAGACACTCTCCAACCTCCCTTCACCCACTCTCCCATCTGCCAGCCCTGCCCAGCCTCTAGTCGTTATTGTTCTACATCCAGGTTGACTTTTTTAAGGAATGTTTTTTCCTATTTTCACTTTATGAGACACAATGCACAGGTCTGGCTTACTTCTCTACACATACCAACCTCCTGTTTCATGTCTTTTGCTGTAAATCAGATGCCATTCTTCTTTTGTATATGTGATATTTCTTTGTTTACTTCATTTTCTTAGTCCACTCAGCTGCTGACAGGCATCAGGTTGGTTCTATATTTTAATTATTCTAAGTAGTGCCCCAAAAATAAGAGCGTGAAGATGTCTTTGCTATGCTGATTTCACTTTCTTTGGTTATAAAGTGAGACACATAAATCACATTTTAGTTCTATTTGCAGCTTACTGAAGAAATTCCCTATTATTCTTTATAATAGTTATACTCATTTGCATTCCCACCAATAATGCATAAGGCTTTGTCTTTCTCCATATCTTCACCATTGTTTTGAGGAAATCTGAAAGCATAACATCTTCCCAGAGGATCAAAACAAACAACAGCAATCCTGAAGAACTCAGACACATTTAACTACATGCAAAGTATAAGTTGTTAGAAAATGAAAATTTTCTTAATTTAAAATGTGACTGAAAAATATTTAATATATATGCTCAAAAATAAAATAAAATTAGCTGCATTTCAATATATCAGATCAAAACCAGAGTCTTCCCACAGAAAAAGACAGAAATGTTAGCATTAGAAAGTATTAAGAAGATTAGGTGGTCATAATAGTTCATAAAATTTTAATCAATTTCTAATAAAATGTTCAATGATATAAAGGAATCGAACATAAAAACAAGCATGATTGTTATGTTTACTAGCAGTGTAGAAACTTCCAGAAACATTTCCCACACCACGCAACTTAACAGATTTCATCATTGTCATTTTGAACTTAATTTTTGAAACCCTGGATTCATTCATACTCTCCAGTTTTTATGTGATCCCTTCTGAACATTGGGCAGTACATTCAGGAGGTGTTCTTTTTAATTGTCCATCCAGTCCTCGTAGGAATGAGCCAGGAATGAGTACGAATGAGCAAAGGAAACTGAAAAAAATCTCTCAAGTTGATGAAAAATCCAGAGAACCCAAGTTCTAAGCAAGATCAAAAATTTTAAAAACACATTTAATATTCTTACATAACTATAACCTGAGAGCAACAAGAAAAAAATTTAACCATCAAACATCCCAGAGAGGAAAAGAAGATTACAAACAATGAGTGATGCTCGGGGAATTGTCAGACACTGTGTGACCTGCAAGTATTTTCTGAAGTAATTATTTGAAGAAAACACCAAAGGGAAGGATGTGAGAACAAAAATAATGGGCAAATGATAGGTCTTCGTGAGTTTAAATCGTGATTAATAATGTAGAGAAGAGCTTAGTTTTTGTTTTAAAATTATTAGAATTAAGCATGTACTTAACAAAATACCCAACCTAGAAGAATGATTTCAGAATTGAGAGTTCTGTGCCATGCTGGCACAGTTAGACTACAATCATTCATTCTCATTTTAATTTTCAAGTAGATACAAGCAAGTACAATACTGAACTTATTAACTAAAAGTGTAGAGTCTATGACCCAAATACTTTCCTATTAGTAGAAGATAAATAAAAGGGAAAAATTTTTTAAAAATGAGCTCCATTACACATGAAATAAAAGTTGTCAGGTGAATATATATAATGTCTCATTCCTACAAGGATTGGATGGACATTTTAAAAGAACAACTCCTGAATGTACGTCCAATTCTCTGTTTGGACCAAATAAACATCAGACAGTATAAGTAAACCCAGGGTTTCAAAAATAAAGTTCAAAATAACAATGATGAAATCTACTAAGTTGTATGATGTGGGCAAAGTTTCTGAAAGTTTCTACACTGCTAGTAAGCATACCAATCATGTATAAGTCAAAAAAAGTTTTGAAATTCATAATAACCTAATTTGACAATACACCTTCATCAATATACAACAAATAATCAACACCACAGATTACATTTTTTAAAATTTAGTAGCTCTTCTGTGCCAGATATTTTCCACTCAGTTAAACTATTTAATCTTCAAGAAAAAATTTTTGTAATAACTATCCTTTGACTGAGTTACTCTGAAAACCATCAGGTAGCTCCCCGTCCAGTTATTAAAATGTACAACTAGAATTTGAACCTACAAGGACTGCTGACACATCACATCTGCCAATCATAATTTCGTGCCTTTACAACGTAGGATACTCCCTCAAGAGCCAGCATGTGTAGAGCCGCACACAGGATTCCCAGTGTTACTTAATCTACACTGCTGATGATGAACTGCGCTCCATCCTGCAGCTAGAAGGGTCAGTGTCAGAGGAAGGTGACAGGGAAGACCTGAGAGTCAAGGGCTTGTCATGCTACACGTACTGCAGCTGCAGAGACACAGGCTACTAAGTAGTCACCAGGAATGTGAGTTTAAAGAAGGGTGGGGCCTCACCACATCAAACTGCATCAACATAGAAAGACCGCCATGTTCAGATTCCACAAACAAGAACATGATACACATTACATCAATATCTGAATGGAAAAAGGTCAAAATGCTATTCTTTACATCATCTCTGAAAGAACATAATTTCATTTTTTGATGGATACATATTTGCATATATTTATAAGGTACAATGTGATGTTTTGATTCACATATACATTGGTAGTGATCAAGTCAGAGTAATTAGAATGTCCAGTGGGACAGTCTGATCATTTATTTACTCATGGTGAGCACATCCAAAGTTCACTCTTCCAGCTTTTGAGCACATAGAATTCATTATTTTTAATTATGGACTTAATGGGTATCCACAGAGTGTTTCACCCAACATCAATAGAAAACACTTTCTTCTCAGTAGCACATGAGACATTATAGACCATAAGACATATTTTTTTAAAGTACAAAGGAGTCAAAATATTTCTTGGTTACTTTCCAGTCACAATGAAATAATATTAAAAATCAGCAGCGAAAGAAACTACAGAAACTATTTTTAAAAAATTGGAGACTAAATAACTTACTACTGAACAAACAATGGGTCACAGAAGAAGTCAGGAAGTATATTAAAAACTTCATAGAGTTAAATGATGAAGGAAGCTCATCACACCAGAACCTGTGGGGCACAATAAAAGCAACCATAATAGAGAAATCCGTAGCTATAAATGCATACAAAAAAAAAGGAACAATCCCAAATACATAATTTCATAATGCACTTTAATGTTTAGAGAATCAAAAAATCTAAATCAACAAGTAGTAAAAGAAATAAAATTATAAAGATCAGAGCAGAAATTAATGAAATTGTAACACAAAAATCCAAAACAATGAAGTAAAGAGCTGGTTCTTCAAAAGAGTAAATAGAATTGATAAACCTCTACCTGAACTAACCCAAAGAAGGGAAGTAAAACCCACTAGAAATGAAAAGGATGAAACCACAACAGGCACTGCTGAAAGTCAGTTCCTTACAGATAACTATAAGGAACTATTTTGAAACTTATACTCCAACAAATGAGAGAACTTGGAAGAAATGGATAAGCTTCTAGACACATGAAATACCAAAACTGAACCACGAAGACACAAAAACCTTCAACAGATCCATAACAAGCAAACATTGAGGCAATAATAAAGTCCCTACCCACAAAGAAAAGTCAAAGACCAGATGGCTTCACAATAGTATTTTACCAGAACTCCAGAAGAGATCTAACGCCGATGCTTCTCTAACTGCTCTGTGAAGTTAGAAGAGGAGGAGCACGGCCAAGCTCGTTTCTGGAAGCTAGCGTCACCCTGATTCCAAAATCAGAGAAAGATTTAACCAGGAAAGAAAATTATAGATCAATCTACTTAATAAATATAGATGCAAAATTTTTCAACAAGATACTGGCAAACAGAATCGAGCAGATTATCAGAAAGTTCATACACCATGATCAAGTGGGCTTCATTTCTGGGATTCAAGGTTAACTTAACATACATAAAGCAATTAATGTAATAAGTCACATTAATAAGAGCAACAACAAAAATCATATGATTATCTCAATTGATGCAGAAAAAGCCTTTGATAAAATCCAACATCCTTTCATGACAAAAACTGAGAAAAATAGGTATAGAAGGGCCTTATCTCAAAGTCATAGAAACCATGTATGCCATATGTAAGAGAGAACAGATAGAATGGGAAAAAAACTTCACCACCCACAACTCACACAGGAGGCTAATAACGAGAACATATAAAGAACTGAAGAAAAATAGGCCCCTCAAAATCAAAGACCTGATTAAAAAAGGGCAAACAAAATGAATAGGCAGTTCTCAGATGAAGAAGTTCAAATGGCCAGTAAAAACATGAAAAGATGTTCAATATCCTTAGCCATTAAAGAAACGCAAATCAAAACATCACTAAGATTTCATGTTACCCTAGAGAAAATGGTGTATAACAAGAACTCAAACAGCAATCTTGGTAACTCTTAGTATCTTTCCACAAGAGTTAAAAGGAACATATAACAGAGAGACATGTATGCTCGTGCTTATAACAGCACAACTAACAATAGCTAAAATGTAAACACTGATCAAAGAAAACTGGCTATATTAATATCAAAGGAAGTAGATTTCAGAACAAGAAATAGTATCATAAATAAAAAGGTTAATTTCATATAAGAAAGGTTACAGTTTTATTATAATAACCTTAAATATGCATTCATAGAAAATAAAATTTTAAAACATGTCAGAGAAAAATTGAAAAGCAAATTAGACAAATTCTCATGATTGTAGCTGGTATTGTGGTTTGGATCTTGAATGTCCCCCAAAAGTCTCATGTATTTGAATGTTATAAATTGTCTATGGAGCTGTTAGGAGACTGGGGCCTAGTCTGGAGGGGTGGATTACAGGCAAGTAAATTGGATTACAGACATGTAAATTGGATTACAGGAGTGTACTGGGTGTTACCTCACCTTCTACACCTGGGTCCAGGAGGGACTGATCACTGGGATGAGACCTGGAAGGATATATAAGCTGCTGCCTGCTTTCCTTGGAAGACTAGTCTCACCTTGCCTTGAATTCCTGTGTGTGATGTCATGAGAAGCTGCCTCCACCTCTGTCTCTGCCATGTACTTCCACTGCTGCCAGCCGCCCCTGAGTGGACTGTGACTTTCTGAAACTGTGAGCAAAAATAAATCTTTCCTCCCCTAAATTTGTCAATGTTGGGTATTGAGTCACAGCAATGAAAAAGTAACTAAGACAGCTGGATATTTCAAGTTTTCCTTTAGCAAATGATTAAACAGAAAAGCAGTAAGACTATAGAAGACTTGAAGACCACTATCAACCAATTTCACCTAATTAACATTTATAAAGCCCCCAACTGTGGATATGCACATATCAGTGTGAAATGCCATCTAATTCTTTTGGCAATGTAGTCAGGAAAGGTATACCTCTTTCAAATGGTATTGCTTTTCTTCCTTCTTCCTTCTTCATTCTTCCTTCTTCTTCTTTGAAATTGCTAGGCTGATTTCCATATGTCTACTTATCTTCAGGTCCTGATAATATTTCCTGATTCATCCTGGCTAGGTATCACTGAGCTCCTGTTTTATTATTTTTTTGTACTATGGATTGAACTCAGAGTTTGTCTCTGAGCTATATTCCTAGCATATTTGCATAACATCTCTAGTTTGAGACAGGGTCTTAATAAGTTGCCCAGACTGGTCTCAAACTTTTTGTAAAAAAAAAAAATTCATATGACATCAAATTTAACATTTGTAAATGCATGGATTCCAAATCTGTAACACATTACAATCATGGGGTTTGGAGAACTAGTGAGCATCTATGTCCAACCCTTTTTCAGAGGTTCACCCCTTTCCTATCTGACCATTGCTTCTCTTTCTACCCTGCCATTCATGTTAGGGCCTTTTTATCTTACAATTTTTGTGCATTCCATAAGAGGAACACCATCTATAGTCAGTCTTTTGTGCTTGGTCCATTTTGTTGAGCATTACTGACTCTAGGGGGCCCCATTTTGGTCCTGTCTCAGCCTCCCAGAGTGCTAGGATTACAGTTGTACACCAACTTGAAAGTTTAATCTTTTTTGACAGTCTTTTTTTTTGTGTTTAATTCCATGGCCAAAACCTTAGTTGTATGTGCTCCTTATATTTTACCAGAATGGCCATTTAGCTTTCATGCTTAGCTTTCAATAGCTGATCAGTCAGTCTCACCTTTTCTAGGATTTCCTCCAGAGCGTCAGTCAAGCTGTGACAAACACTCACGTTCACTGTGTTTACAATTACCGCGTTCCCTATACTTCTCAAATGCCTCATGGATTTGCTCCACACAATCACCAGTCTGACTGTTCGAGAATCACTCTGACAGCTCTCCTCCCTTGTGCAGGGCTTTCTGTACTGCCTTTAGCATCAGTGCAAATTCCATTTGTTTTCATGGACTCCTTCCGATATCAGTCACCGGTTAGCATAGAGGCGATTTGTTTAGGATTTTTAGGGTTGTCACCTGGTGGAAGTCAGGAAGCAGGACTACAAAAGCCAATCCATCATGCAGTCTTAACAAAGGCATGAGCAACTTGGAAGCTGGAAGGCTCTTCGGGGCCATCTAAAGTTGGGGTCAGGGCACCTCACCCCTTATATCGGCCATTGTCTGTAGCCTACTCATGAAAAGGGAAGGCTCTTCTGCAATGATAAAAAGCTAGTCTGCCAATTGACAGCATCCTTGACCCTGGGAAATAAGCCCATACTCCTGCCTGAAGGCAGATCTGCACAGCAAGTGTAGTTTACAAAGCCCTGCAACACCAGGATCCTCTCCACAATGCATCTTCAACCACTTTCCTACTTCTCTTTCTTCACTCTGCTCCAAACTAGATCCTAAACTTCTCCCACGCCTGGGGCACACCAGTCTGAGCATGTGCACCTAAGGGTTCCTCTGCCTGGAACATTCTTCCTGTAGCCCCCAGGAGACATTCAAGCCTCCAGTCAGTTATACTCGGAAAGATTTCCTGATCCCAAATAAAAAGCAGCTTGCCTGCCAACACAGAGCATATTCCTCTGAACCCTTCTGTCTCAGTTACTTTTTCATTGCTGTGACTCGATACCTGACACGCACAAATTTAGGAAAGGAACGGTTTATTTTAGCTCACAGTTTCGGATGGTCAAAGTCCATTCAGGGGCGGCCAGCAACAATCGAAGTACATGGCAGAGGCAGAAAGGTGGAGGCAGCTTCTCAGGACATCACACACAGGCAGGCAAGTGAGACTAACCCAGACTAGTCCAAGTCCCAGTCTTAGTCTCTCCTGCATCCGGGTATCAAAGGTGTGGCCACTGCACACCTTTTGTCTTAACTCACACGCCTTTAGTCTTAAGTCACACGCCCCTAATCCCAACAAATGCAATCCACCCCTCCAGGCCAGACCCCAATCCACCAATATTACATGGTTCCATAGACAATCCATAACAATAAAATACATGAGACCTTTGGGGGACACTCCAGATCCTAACCACATCACCTTCCCTTCAACTTGGGAAAACTAAGAACAGCTCAAGAAATCTAGATGAAAAAATCCACCACAGGCAAAATCCGACACAGGTAAAATGTAGATAATACTTAGTGATATCTCCAATAAAGAAGAAAAAAGACTTTGTGTTTTCCTGAAACTTTAGTCATATGTTATAAGCAGTGAAAGACCTACTGGAGGTGAAAGCCATCCCTTTGATAAGACAACTAGAGATCCAGCAGTCAATGGGGCAAAAGTGGCCAGGAGAATCAGAGGTAGTGGCAGGTTCAAGAAGTGACCCATGATGGTGATGCCACTGGCTAAATAAGCAGGATGAGAGCCAGGAAAGAATAGGTCCTAAGGTTTGGCCAAGGGAATAAAAAAGATGCCCTCAAAAGGCAGCCTCTTCCTCTCCATGAGTTGATTGTCCCAAGTATTTGCTACAGTGAGAGAAAGATGACTAACATCATCTCTTCATCAATAGAGGCCACCGACTCTGCACACTGTTTTAGACTTGCTCTTTTGGAGGAAGGAGGGCTGGCTGGAATGTCCTACCCAATAACCTCACCACATACTTCATAACAGCAACTAGAAGGACAGTGGCCTATTGTTTAAGCTACTGGCTCCATCAAGTCTTGGCTATCAGGAGATAACTTGCATTGACCTCAGATCTTGATTCAATACTTCTTAACAGCCAGGATTCCTCATCTCTTCCACAATAAAGGCATTAGTCATTTCCCTGAGCTCATGATGCTGGTACCCACGTTCCAAAATTTCCTTCTCTTCACAAAGGAGAGCAGTTGTGATAGTGACTATCAGTCTAGAAATTGATTTATTGAGGAATACTTTCAGGCCCACCAGTAAAGCTCCCACCTATTATTTGGGAAGCCTTCATTTCCTCAGATAAGTCCCAGAACAGCCAGGTGTAGGGGTGACATCATTTCATTAAAGCCAGAACTAAGTATCTTATGTTAGCATCAGAGAAAGATAATTTGGAATAAGCTTCAAAGAAGTATAAACACATGGCTTGCTGAGATACCACTTTCCTCATATTTGAAAGAAAGGCTTACAAATCTCAGAGAGGCAGGAGGCTGAAAACAAGAGAGACCCCAGACATCACATCAGGGAGGGAATAAGACAAGAAGTCCAATGATAACACATCCCACTGCTTCATAGTCTATACATTTATTGAGTAAAAACAAAATCAATGTCAGACATACTAAATCTGGGCTGGTTCCAACATGGCTGAGGTCCATTTGCAGCAGAGAAAAATCAAGATGACGAAGGCAAAGCTGGCAAGGGGAGAGAAAACGAAACCACTTTCAATTAATTGTAAAATCAGGCATCACACAGCTAGAGTGAGCCAGCCCAGGCAGGGGGCTCAATGTTTAATGTAGAAGAGTAAAACCCAAGTAAGCACAGGACTTTCAGAGAGAAGAACCCAAAAACTCAGAGAACAAGGTGCAGCAGAGGCCGGCCGGACAGGAGCGTCAGGGCAGGTCTCTTGGATCACTTGGGAAACACGGTGACCACATCGTAGCCCTCTGGTGGCGTTACCCGCTCCCGGGCATGCTTTTCACAGTAGATTTGATCCTCTACAAAGAAATGGCCCTTCTGTTTCAGATTGGTGCCACAGTCGGTGCATACATAACACTCAGGGTGGCGGTGATGGTCCCGCAGCTTCACAAACACACCACTGGAAGAGAGGAAGAGTGCCATTAGTGACAAGCAACTGCAGGTGGCGCCAGCACTCTACAATGTCCTTAAATTCATCATGCAGACCAGGGCTTCCCAGGAGCCTGAGGTTGTGAGGGGAGGGGGAACTCTCTTGTCTGGTGTCCAGAGTCATGACTGACGGTCCTTCCCACTTTCACAGAACTGTCTCGCTTTCTCTGGATTTACATATTCATAAACGAGCTCAAGGCTCCTCAGTGAAGGAAAACCCACACCACCTTCCTCTGGAGCACCAGCCTTCCTGGCCTCCGCGCCTCTCCAGGCAGGTTTTCTCTCCTTGGTAGCAAACTGTGCAACATTCAGCACTTTCCAGATTCTCACGCTTGACCCGACCCGTGACGACTGTGGGAAGCAGATACTCACACAATGCCAGTGCCACACTTGTCACACATGGGCAACTTCTGAGCATTTCCAATTGATGCAGCCACTTTGGTGACTGGAGCTTTTACACTTCTGAATCCCGATGGCTTGTTGGGATCCCCTGAATTGAGGAAAATACGTTGGCCAGAAAGTGAATTCTGTGTCTCATCATCTTTGTCTGTCTGTCTTTCTCTCACAAACATACCATACATGCATATATTAAGGCGAAGTCATATTTTTTTTTCTTTCAAGCAAAAAAATAAGCAATAGAGTCAAACATGATTCTGCTGTGTGATCTTAGGCTAGGTACTTAACCTTTCTGGTATCCTAGTTTTCTTGTGTATAAAATAAATCACTTTCCCCTTCACTGTTGTACAAAGATTCTAAAACAAAAAAAAATAAAGCCCTTCTATAGTACCTGGTGCACAGACAGCCCTCACAACACAAGTTATATTCTGATTAAACACACTTAAATACTGAAATGGGAACTTGAAAATGCTTTTCATGGATATAATAAAGTGAATATAAACTGTATTTGATAAAAGACTGTATTTGGATATAGAAAAAAATAATCACAAAGAGAACAAAATCACCTCTTTATAGCACGCTATCAGCAGCCAGATGAAAACTGCTTGCACAGTATGCTACTTTCCTGCAAACAGCAGGCAATAAGTCAACATGAAATACGCACCGTGGTGGGTGCCGGATGCCCACAGCCCACCACATCACACCCTGGGAAAAGAGCTCTGTGTCTGTTAATAACAGAAGGTATCAAGAATGGTAAGCTCTTAGTAGTACATGGCGGGATCGGCTTCCCACCCATGGCCTTTGAAAATAAAAGGTGAACAGACGCAAGACCTCAGACATAAAAGCCCTAAGTGCACTTGTGCGGTTCAGCTGTGACTTCGTGCAGCCTCTGCTCTCTCCCATGAGAACAACAGATCCCAAATAATGCTTCATCCATCACTGGGGCCCTCAGAAAGCAAAGACACAGGATGCCAGGTTTAGTTCTGCCAAATCCAGCTGAGCCACAGCTGACCAGTAGCCTCGTGTAACCCATGTGACCCAGAGCTGACCGACGCAGGGAAGAGCTAGTCTCAGCAACTCTGCAGGCTCACAGGGAACAAGAAGGATATGTGAAAACAGTCTGTCCTAGGTGCTGATGGCATAGTCTCTCAGACACCCCCACCAGAGCTGGGCCTCCCACACATGGGAACACACATGTATCACCTAGCAACATGTGAGTTGGACAAAGATCCAAGACCCCTGGGTTTCCACTGTTGGAAATTGAAAGCTCCCTCCACAGATGGGCTTATGGAAGGCTCAGTTCTGCCCCACAGTACATGTACCAGGGACACCACGCGGAAGCTTTCCTTGTCTCTGAGCCTGAGGCACCTTCTTGCTTTTCCCAAACCAAAGATCTCTTTCTTTCTGAGAAGGCCACTGCCTAATTTTTGCTCATCACAGATTGCACTAATTTTAATTTTTTAAAAACATGACATTAGAATGTTATTTTTGTCTTGGTTGAGTTTTTTAAATGTCTCCTTAAGTTCCGCATATAAGGCAAATGCCTTACTCACTGAGCACTATGTCAGCCGTGCCCAGAGAGATCTCTGAAAGGCGTGGCTGGGTGGCTTCTCAACACACCCACCTCACGCAGCCCGAGCAGGCTGCCTCACTTTCTGGCTGGCGGCATTTCACTGCCTACCCCGTGACAAGAAGACAATAGTAGCTCTTCAGCAACCTGGACAGTCTGGGAAGCTAAAGTCCACAGGCGTCTCTTATGGGACAGGCTTTTTCTTCCCGTGTGTGTGTTGTGGTCCTAGGGATTAAACCAGGGCCTTCACGTGTTCAGCCCATTTTCCCTTTTGGCTTTGAGACAGGGCCTCACTAAGTTGTTAAGTTGCCCAGGTTAGACTCGAACTTGTGATCCTGCTGCCTCGCCTCCCAGTGTGCTGGGACTACAGGCCTGCACCACCAGGCCCAGCTAGGTTATCTTTTACAACTCACTAGATCAAAAAATTACCAAGAAAGGGGAAAGAACGCAAAAGGATGAAGGATAACGGACGAAGACATGAAATCCTCTTTTGGTGGGAGAATCCATGTCCTGTTGCGGAAAGAAGAGACAGTGCTAGATAAAGCTGGACAGAGACGGGCAGAAGAGGCTGTATGAGGAAGACACAGTCTTCACCGCAGTCCTCACTGCATCTTGCTGGGCCCTACAGTGCCATCTGCTGGTGCAAGGTGTCTTCCTCTCAATTATTCGGCCTACACTGGAAACTTGAAGTACCCTCCTCCTTCCTTTACACCTCGCTTACGACTAGACTGCAGACAGCTACAAACACTTCCAGCTTCTCTTCCTCTAACAAACTCTGCACACTACCTATTTCTGGGAGAAAGTGAGCACGACCTAAATAAAGCACGGCTGCTTCTCTACTTCACTGCTCAACCATCTCGCACGGCTCCGCACGGCTCCACACGGCTTACAGAAGCAGGTTCTGGATGCTTGGCCCAGCACTGGTGACCTTGCGAAGACTCTGGGCCGCTGGAGGATCCTCTGGGAACACTGGGCACAAGGCTGTTAAGATCTGCTAAGCGAGTCTCCGGCTTTCTCATCCAGGAGCCTTGGGTGAATACTATGTTTTCTCAGTTAGTGCCAACTTCTTTCAGATCCCTACCCTTCAAATACCTCCTTCCACAGAAGAACTGATAAACAAAATAGGGTATACATACAATAGAATATTATTACACCTTGGAAAGGAAGGCACTTCTGATACATGTTACACATGGATGAACCCTGAGGACATCGTGCAGAGTAAATGATCTAGTCACAAAGCGACAAACTGTGAGTGTACTCGCATGAGGTATTTGGAATAGCCTCAGGAAGCAGGGAAGAGGGAGTTCCTGTTGAATGGGTAGAGTTTCAGTTTCACTAAAGTGAAAGGAATTCTAGGGATAAATGGTGGTGATGACATCATGGCCTAAATGTATTGTCACTGAAATCAGCATTTCAAAAGGATTACCATGGTAAATTATATGTTACAAGCATTTCCTCACAATTAAACATAAAGGCTTCTTTTCCTGAAAATTTGTAATTTACTCAGAGCAAGATAAAGTGTGAAAAAAACAATACCCAGGGTTAGGGCACACTCAATGGTTAGTGCTTGCCTGGCAAACACAAGGCCGTAGGTTCAATCCCCCAGTACCACATAAACTGGGTAAGGCATCCTACACCTATAATCCCAACACTCAGAAGGATGAAGCAGGAGGATTGCCATGAGTTTGAAGCCAGCCTGGGCTACATAAGGAGTCTGGGACTAGCATGGACTACAGCATAAGATTCTGGAGAGAGAGAGAGAGAGAGAGAGAGAGAGAGAGAGAGAGAGAGAGAGAGAGAGAGGAAGAAAAAAGGTAACAGCCTTTTCTCCTAGTACACAGGATGAATTTCATCCAAAATTAGACAATAAATGTTAAGTCTTTTGTCAGTTTATCCCCAAAACCTGCAATCACCAACCCCCCTCAGATGCCCCAACTGACTGAACGCATGGTGTTGTACAGATGCAATTCTCTTAACCCTTTAACCAAGGTAAGGTTCTGTTCTGAGCCCCACTGGACATATGCAGGAACTAGAGCTTAGCAAGGTTAGCAACTTGGCCAGCGTCTCAGCAGTGCTGAAGCAGATCCTGCATTTTCTACCTGCCTCGCTGTTCTCTGAACCAAAGGCCTTTCCAAATGAGGTAATTCTCACCGAGTGCTTTTACCACGTGCCAGCCACTAATCCTTGATCATTTCCTCAAAAGTGAAACCAGCACTTGGGCTTCCGTCTCAGCCTCCAGCACATGGTGGATGTTCGAACTCGTCTTTATCAGATTCAGTAAAAACGTAGGCAAGTACACGTGAAGAGATGTGGTAAGAAAATACAAAATCTGTGATCTCCCTCTTCCTTTTCAGAAAAAGCCTTGACTTTTTAAATTTTTTTTTTTTGAGGCAAGAAGGCATCCCGCCTAAGGAATAAATAATTTAATTCCCAGACTCTTGTGCAATCAGGTATGGTGGCCATGTGACTCAGTTCCTTGGCCAATCCAATATATGGTGTGGGACTTCTAGGAAGGAGAAAGATGTCGCCTCCCTGGTGCCTGGAAGTAAGAATGACGGCTTGCCAACTAGTGCCATGAGGTAATGAGCATGGAAGTCACGGACCTGGTTGCTGGGACACAGGATGAAAGGAGTCTAAGTCTTGCAGCACATGGAGCCTTCTACTTGTTCCAAGATAAACTCTGAATACGTCTATGTCCCAGTTTGGGCTGGGTGGTATCTGTCACATTTTGACAAGCCTATAGTCCTCAAAAATTGGGCCCCAAGTTTTCGATCATGCCTATATGAAAACTTAATACAAAATCTGGTTTAATCTGGTTCTTTTCCCACTCTTCATGTTCCCCAAGCAAAGAACACTGCTAGTAGAGCCATATGTTTTAGCACCACTGTTCTTACTTTCAGTATCTGAACATTACTACTCTCTCTAAAGAACCCACACCATGGGGGTGGAAGCTCTGGTGTTAGATGTGTCCAACAGGGAGAGTCTGGCATGAAAGGACTCCCCATGAAGCTAAATCTCCAGTGGGGGTGTTGAGGAGTAAGTTCTCTTCAAGTTCTGATCCTTCCTGACTGCCCTCAGCCAAAAAGCCATCCTATTTCAACCTTGCTGAAGTCCGTCTCCTTATGAGAATCGTAGGTATTCCTCCCAGGAGCATCGATTCTATTCAAGGCCAACACTTGGGGAAGTGGACAAGAGAGGAGGAATCGGGACTCCAGGGAGGCAGCTACTAAGACTAAGGGAGAAGGTCAGAGAGTGTGGAGGGCTGAGCATCATAAGGACCAGGAAAGGGTGCAAAACTCAACTCTCAAAAAAGGCCAACGAGAATCTCAGGAGGTACTACCTGCGAGGCTGCCAATTCAGCGATCACCTTTACGAGAAGGAGGAAAGGCATCTTTTCTTGAATACACCTACCTGTCACAAATTTTCTTATGACATTAAATGAAGACACTATTACTGCTATCTACTGAAAAATGACCATAATAAATAGATATCTACAATGAAAACTGCCTCCTGAAATACGTGGCATCTCACATGGTGCACTGGGTATCTCTACTGTCTAACTCACCAACACACACACTCAGGTGACCTTGAGGTCTCCAGATAACGTTTCAAATGCAGTAATTACAAAACACCAACTCTGTTCCAAGCATGGTGATGGGTGTTTCCCACAATCAAAGACACCAATTCTAGAAGAGCTGAGAGACTACTTTAAGGAAAAGGGGTAAGGACAAGACCACACAGGGGGCTCTCAGGCCATTAGCAGGCTATTCACCTGAGAGTGAGACCAAACCCGAGAGGAAACAGGCAACTGACCTCACTGGTCTGATAAGTCATTTTTCATTCCACTTATTATAGCCCAGGCTTCCCAATCCCTCCTGCTCATTGGAAGCATAGCCAAGGGGCAAACCACAGGAATCCACAACTGTCAAGCCCACTCCAACCTCAACCTCCTGATGTGCATGTGGCAGGAAGCTGCTGGCAATAAAATGAGCCTCTTAAACAAAAGACTGGGCTGGGGAAAGCAGGAAAGACAGGGCTGGAGCTCCCCCCAACTTTTGTAATGACTTCAGTGTTTTAAAAAGTTCACGCCAGGGCTGGGGTGCAGCTCAGTAACAGAGCCGTTGCCTAGAATGCATGAAGCTCTGAGTTTGATCCCTCGCACCAGAAGGGGGGAAATATCAAATGTATTAAGGTGCATGCCTGTGGTCCCACCTACTTGGGCTACTCAGGAGATGGAAACAAAGAATCATGAGTTCAAGCCCAGCCGGAGCAACCTAAGCAAGACCCTAACTCAAAGAAAAATAAAACTCCATCCTTTCCAGAGCGCATGTGTTCTTTCCTTCTTCCCTGGCCATGCTCACCTCTTCCTGAGTAACAACTACACCTCACATCAAACCTTAAACGAGACCCCCCTGGCCACAGACAAGGCTGATTACCTCTTTCCTCTGACTCCAGGATTTCCTGCAAAACCAAGAAAGATGTCGACTGTTTTGGAGGTTCATTTAACTCCTGTTTCTCTTGAAGCATCTTGTAAACTTCGGACTCTTTGTCAATGACAAGGCCGCCTGGAGGCTGAGAATGGTCTAAACTGTAGAAAAAGTATGAAAATGTATTAAAATATGTCAAAAATCAGAAAAAAATTAAACAAGGACTCCCCTGAAGCCAAGAGACACTTCTGATTCAAAGAACAGCAATTTTCCCATTTCTCTTGAGCCAACCTTAGATCTGCCCGGATTGTGAAGCGTCCTCATGGCAGATCTGGCTGCTGTGCCAAAGCAGTAAGAGGCAATACTCCCAAATAGTTTCAAGAATTTAATTACTTTTTGGCTTATTTCCATGAAAGGGGAATGCTTTACTTCTTTTTCAATTACATAAACAACATTATGTCAAGAGAATATTTTAAGAGGGAAAACGGTGACCACAACTTAACCACTAAAACCTTAGCCGAGTCTCCCTAGGCGTGCCTTTCTTTCACGAGCAGAAATCTCAGTATCTTCCCTGCCTCCCTGAGCTCTTCACAATTCTCAGAGCAAGAAGCTCAGGCCTCCCCACTTACACCGAAGTAACAGTACCTGCTCTGCCTAGTCACAGAGTTGGTAACGAAACTGAAATACACAAGTGTTTCACCAACTGAAAATGAAACATGCCAGGGCTCTGTGAAACGATGAAGCGTTCAGAGCAAGGAGCCAGGAAGGCCTGGCCTTGCCTCCTACTCACCTCCTGTCACCCTGGATGCCCAGAGCAGGAGGAGACCGGCACTGCTGGGGAGCCTGTCTCTCCCAATCTCCACTGTCCGCTGGCAAGACTTGTACTGCCTGCTCTCAGGGAGAGGGTGGAAGAGAGGCAGACTTCTGTGAGCTTCACTTGTACACTGTCTCTTCACTGTGACCCCTTCTCCTCACCCAGCTGCCCTGCATGTCCAAGCCGCACGTCACCCACCACATCTGACCCTTTGCTGCCATTCTCAAGCCATAGGACAATTTTCAACAAGATGCCAAAGGCATATTTTAAACCTATGAATCAAACTGTCATGCTGTGGTTCAGTGTAGTCTCATCCGATTTAGAGTGAAACAATTATAATTTTAATGAAAAAATTCATGCTAAATCAAATTTGACTCTCTTTGGGGTAAATATTCATTATAAAAAGGAAAAAGGCCATAAAAGCTGCGACCCAGAGTGCCCCTCCAAACACAATCCCTGAGCACCTTTTGGATGAGAATAGCCCTCGGTAGTGCCTGGGCCACACCAGTTTGACGGGCATTGCCCTGGCAGCCTGGAAGGTCTCCCCAGACCTCATCACCAAGGCTCCCAGGCTTCATCCAGCTGCACTCCTCAGGAAGGCTTCCTGATGTCAACTTTCAAAAGTCCACCATTTTCATCACCCTTTACCCTCTGCTCAGTGTCACATCACACATTAGACTGTGATGATTTCGAGATCATCTGTCTCCCCATAGAAGACACACAGAACCGCCCATCTTGTCCACCATGCTCCACAGGCAGGCCCACTGCCTGGCCCAGGGTCAGAGCTCAGCAGGTATCCTGTAAGTGACAACAGTGCCTCTACCCTCCTGCCCGTCTCCCTGATCCTGTGGGCCCACAGGAGTCCTTGAAAGCAGCAGTCCCCAATATGTCAGCACATGGGCACCCATCTCCTCATAGGCCCCAACATCTCCTTCATCCTGCTTCTACTGGTCTTCAGGAGTCCCGACAGAGACAAGAGTGCCCAGAAGAGTAAAGAGCAAATCAAGTGTCAGATGGACTGCTCCTGGTGGAAGTTATCCATGAAGATGGACAAGTTTGTACATAAACAAGTTATACAGTCTCTCAGTAACAACACTCCATGCTTTCTACCCTACTACATACAATGCCACCCAGTTTTAAAGGACATAGGCAGGTGCCAATGAATTAAGTCAACCACTTGTATTCACTCACTTTCCCACCCAACCATTGTGTAATTAGCTCACATTTTTTTTTTTCATTTTTTTTTTTTGAGACAGGGTCTCACATCTCACTCTGTAGTTCAGGATGGCCTTGGACTCACAGAAATCCCCCTTCCTGCCTCAGCCTCCTGGGTGCTGGGATGATAGGCATGTGCCACCATGCCCAGCTTACGTGATGGTGAGGAATGGAACTCAGGTACTTAGTCCTTGCTAGCAAACGTTTTAACCACTGAGCTATTCTTCCAGCCCTTCACAATCGATATTTAAAAGAAAATCGATGTATATGTTTTCCATGTGTAAACTTCCCCAAATAACTGCTTTTCCCCTCTCCCTCCCTCCCTCTCTTCCTCCTCTTCTCTGAAATAAGCTGTGAGGCACCGGGCCTCCCTCCAGGGCACGTTCAGTACTCATTCCCCAGCGAAATGCAGTGACAGTTACAACAGTGCAGCCCCAGGGTTTCCCAAAGAGTGACTTCTGCTTTGCTGCTGCCAGGACAGGTCAACATTTAAGTACAAAATACTCCTCAGCTTTCCACTGTGGGGCTGTGGATTGCAGTGGGGTACAGGGAAAGCCTTCGTTCCTGCCCTTTGGCCCAGAGCAGCCTTCTCAGCCTTTGACTCTCGGTTTCCACCTGCTGGGAGGTGTGGCAGGGGAACGGGGAGGGACAACATTATGGAGTTGTTTCAGGCTGACCCATTCAACCTGTTCAAGTTAGATGCTTGACTGAGTTTTGAGCTCAATAATAATACTTTATTTTATGATAAATCTTTCCCCTATTACTCTTAGAACTATTTTAAAATCAAGATCAGACCATGGAATGTTCTTGGGAAGATTTTTTTCTCTTCTTTGTTGTATGTTTTGTCTGGAAGCTACCAAGGGAACACTAAAAATGAAAGAACCCAAACCACAGGCCACCATGTATTCTTCCGGCAAATAGTTTTGGAAAGTATTTCTGTAATTTAAGAATTTACATTTATTCTCAAGCAATAACAGTATCTTTACACGACTGGAAAATTTATAAGGCACCTTCAATATCCATCATCCTGTTTGAAACACCAATCCATCTAATTCACAGACAATAGCCTAAGACCCAAATTCTAAAGTTTACACATGAGGCTATCAGACATTAATCCTATCACATACTATCTTTTTTTAAAAATTAGGGTGAAATATTACTAAGAAATAGAACAAACAAATTCATTCTCCCTCTCTATTTCTCTCTATCTATATATATATGTATGTATATATGTGCATATGTATATGTATGTAAAAACAGTCTACAGTGATAATAATGGTCTGGACATGACTTGAGCATGTCCCCCAAGAATACCTGTCTTAATACATGCTCCCTTCCTCTTGCAGTTGCTCTCACCATTGTGGCATAAGATCCCTACCAGAGCTGAGCCACCATGTCCCTGAACTTCCTAAACTGTGAGATATACTTTTTTCTTCATAAAGATTTACCACCAGGTACCTGGCTGCAGCCACTGAAAATAAAGTGATATACCATTTCAGAATCCACATAACAGAGTGTCTAGAAGAAAAAGGTTTAAGGGTGGGGCACCAGAAGGAAAAACATCATTCTGAATCCACTCTTACAGTTTTAGTAATAAAAATTGGAGTTTAATCAACTCCTAATCTCCTTTGGGACAGCTACACATTGTGCAAAGTTTCGTAGTCTTGTTTCTCTCTGAGCCACACTTGCATATGATGTGTACCGCGCTCTAAATGTTTAATAGTTCCTCCCCTATTTCAGGCCTAGCCTTGGAGTCTGTTTCCCCAGCATACTGTAGTTAGGCCACGCCCAGTCTGGCAAGCTGGCTCACAAAGCCAGGCATGTAAGAGTCTACATGGTTTTTAGGACAGAAGAAACCAGAGCCCTCCTCCCAGAAGCAGCTCTGCAGGCGGAGCCTGCCGGCCTCAAGTGACAGGCATGAGGGCTCCCGCGAAAGAGGCGCTGGTGCCAAAAGAGGGTCAGAAGGTCAAGGACGATCGAAAACAGCAAGCCCATGGTTCTGGACACGGCTCAGAACAGAAACACAGTGACGGAATGCTAAAAGCAAAGTAACCAGAGTGGAGGCAGAGAGGATTTTTGTTTTTTAAAACCTAAGTTATCACCTGTGATGGAAACTTGATGCAGATATAAACATTAACTAAAGAAAACTTTAAACAGAATGCTCATTTCAAAGATATCAACAGAAAGCAGGAATAGCTACATTACTATATGACAGAGTGTACATCTGCACAAATAAGTCACCAGAGATGAAAAGAAATATGAATTAGTCATAAGATGGCCATACCACCAACTAACTATAATCACCTTAGGCATGTCTATATCAAACAACAGAGATTCAAAACAAACAAAGTAAAAGTTTGCGGAACTGAGGAAAAGTAGACAAATTCAACAATTGTAGATGAAGACTGTAATACTCCTATCTCAACAACTGGCAGAAGAGCTAGACACAAAATCAGCAAGAATAGAAAAAACTCAACAACACTATCAGCCAACATCAGCCGATCTGATCGGCATTTGTAAAACAAGCTGCCCAACAAAAGTAGAACTTTTTGCAAGCACGCACAAACAAACACCAAGATCAGATCCTGGGCCATAAAATAAACTTAACAAATGCCAAAGAACTGAAATTACACAGAGTGTTCTCTGATCACAATGGACTCAACCTAGGAAGTAATCACAGAAAGAAAAGGGAGACATCTCTAAACATTTGAACATTAGACTTCCAAATAATGCATAAGTCGATAACGCCTAGGTCAAAAGGTTGCGGGAAATCACAAATACATTAGACTAAATGAAAATGAAAATACCACCTATAAAACTTGTAGCACAAGCTAAAGGAGTGCAGAGAAGAAAACTAATAAATTGTACACACTGAGAAGGGGGAGTCCCAAATCAATAACCAAAGCTCAACCTCAACAACCAAGAAAAAGAACAAAGTGAAACGAAAGCAAACTGAAGGAAGAAAATAAAGACAAGAACATTAGTTGATGAAACCAAAAAGAAAAAATAATAGAGAAAACATATTCTTTGAAATGATCAATAGATATGACAATTTTCGAGCAAGGCTAAAAAGGAGAGGAAAGCCAGAGAAAGCATATTTACCAACATCAGAAGTATCACACCAGACTTTGCAGAGGACGGGCACATTGTTTCTAATAGGATACCAAGAACAATTCCCCACATTTAGATTTAGTGAAATAAACTAATCTCTTGGAAACTATAAATTACAACTCATACGCTATGAAATAATTGATAATCACTAAGGATATTTACTGAAACAGTAATTTTAAAATTCCCTCAAAACACACTTCCAGGCCCTGATGATATGACTAGAGAATTGTAACAAACACTTAAGGAACTGAATTACACAATCTCCTCCCATATCACAGAACATTTATCAGCTTACTTTATCAAGTATTACACTGATATAAAACCAAATGATAAGAGTATCTTTAAAAAAGAAAGCTATAGATTAGCATCCCTCATAAATATAGATTTAAGATTCCTGAATAAGTCATTAGCAAATGAAAATTCACAAAAATTCAACAATGTTCAAAAAAGAATTATAAGCTATAACCAAGTGGAGCTTATTTCAGGGACACAAGGCTGCCTTCACAGTCAAAATCAGTTAATGCAATTCACCATATCAATGGATATAGAACAACCATTTTGACCAAAACTCAACTTGTATTTATGATAGGTAAAAAAAAAAACTCAGTAGAATAGAAATGGAAGAAAATTACAAAGAAACCTATCCCTAAAACTCCTAGAGTTAATAAAAGAATTCACCAAGAACAAGGCAAAATAAACACACAGGACACAAGATAAACATAAAAAAATCAAATGTATTCTTTAGCAATGATCATGTGGATACTGAAATTAACAATGCAGTTTTCCAATCGCTCAGAAAGCATTTAGCCTCACAGATGTACATCTAACAAAACATGTATGAGACTGGTATGCTGAAATTCTCAAAATACTGATGAAGGGAATTAAAGATGATATAAATTCCCATTAACATCTCACAAGATATGTTGGATATAAGCAAAGATTATTCTAAAAATTATGTGAAAAAGCAAAGGAACTGGAAAGGCAGGCTTAGGTCACAACTATAGCAATCAAGACTAACAATTATTAGACACCAATAGCATAATCAATAACAAAGCAAACAGATAAAATGGACTTCCTCAAATGTAAGAGCTTTCTTTATTAAAAATACTATTCAGAGAATTAAAAGGTGAGCTACAGACTGAGAAAAAACACTTGCAAACTATCTAATGAAGTACTATACCAATGGCTAATAAGCACATGAAAAAAATGCTTAGCACCATGACTTTAGGAAAATGGAAATGAAAAAAGCCACAATACTGCATTAATATACTTCAGAATGGTTAATACAAAATATAGCCATAAAAGCGAATGTGGGAAGGACATGCGGAAATTGGAAACTCCTCCACTCCCAGTAGAAACATGAAACAGCAGGGACACTGCAGAAAGGCCTAGTACGGAACTAACATGGAACTATCTCATGATGCAGCAACTGCCCTCCTGGGCATTTATCCCAGTGAAATGAAAACTTAGGTTTGCATAAAAATGTGTTCACATTATTTATATAGCTCTTTTGTGATAACAGCCCCAAACTGAGCACCGCCCAGTGTCCTTCAACTGCGGGACACATACAAAACAGAGTATTCAGCAATATAAAGTATCAAACTGAGAAGAAACAGGCAGAAAATCAATACAGAAACCGAGGACAGCCCAAATGACATAGCAATTACGAAACACCCTGCCCAACACCAGCAGAGTAGCCTATGCCATTCTTCCATTCGTTACCAGCTACAATGCCTCTTTTTTTCACTTCTGAATTTTCTTAGGAGTTTTCGCTGTTTTCCTTAGTCTGTGAAGTCTCTGCTAATCTTTGCAAAATCTATTCATTAGTTTTGTTTCTTAGTGAATTTTTCTATCCTTTTTATTCTCTACTTCATTGATTCCTGCTCTAATTTATTTCCTTCCTTCTACCAGCGTTGGGCTTAATTTGCTCCTCTTCTAGTTCTTCCACGTGTCAAGTCAGATCACTGATTTGAATTTTCCTTGAGTTCTCAGTACCCGCGTTCACCACTGTAACTTCCAGATGAGCACCGCTCTGGCTTTCCCCATCACGCTCTGATTGAGGTGGTTTCTTGGTTTTCACTTGCCTCAAGATACTCTGCAATTTCCCTTGTGAGTCTTCGCCCTCTCGCTGTTGTACTGTGCTGTTTAATTTCCAAATATCAGTGATTTTTCCAGACTTCTTTCTCCCATTCATGCTAGTTTTATTCCATTATAGGTGCAAAAGACATTTGGTATTATTTCAGTTTTCTTAAGTTTGTTAAAACTTTTTTTAGGTAGCCAAGCTTACGATCTATCTTATAAGAATATTCAGTAACTACTTTAGAAGTAATTGTAAATAATATTGTAATTTTAATTTCAGTGTCCAATATTGTTGCTAGTATAAAGAAGTATATCCGATTTTTTATGTTTAATCTTGTATCCTGTTTATTTTGGTGCGTTCCTGAATTTATTCCTTCTATGAAGCTTTCCTTAGATTCTTCATAATTTTTTATGTTAACAATTTTTCTTTTGTAGATAGTTTTATGTCTTCTTTTCTGATCTGTGTGTTTTCTGTCCCCTTTAATGTCCTTATTACATTAACTATAACTTATAAAATATGAGTGGTAAACATACACAACCTTGACTTGCTCTCTATCTTTGGGAGAAAGCATTTAGCCTTCCACTATTAAATAAAATCTTAAAGATATATTTACATAGCCATGCTCATAACAGCGAGTGGTAAAAGCCTAACCTATACATTCATCACCAAATAAATGCATATTTTTAAATGCTTTAAAAAAAGAACAATTATTTAGCCTTTAAAAAGAAAGGAGTCCTGCCCATAGAATATAACATGGAGAAACTTTCAGAACATTAATCTAAGTAAAACAAGCAAGCCACAAGAAGACAAACAGGGCATCACTCTTACGTGAGGTATCTAACATAATCAAATCCTTAGAAATATGAAGTAGAATGGTGGTTCCCAGGGGTTGGGGGCAGACAGGGAGCTGCTGTTCAGTGCGTATAGAGTTTCAGTTTTGCAAGATGAGTAAGTCTTAGAGATCTGTTGCACAGCAATGCACACGTACTACTACCTTGTTCACTTAAAAATGGTTAAGAGAGTAAATGTTACATCATGCAGTTTTTACCACACACACACACAATCTTAGAGCAAGAAAGAAAAAGGAACTATTGATCATACAAAAACTGGAATAAATCTCCAGAGAATAATGTTGAGTAAGAAGGCCAATCCCAAAAAGTTACTCTATGATTCCATTAATAAAAGATTCTTGAACTAACAAAGCTATACAACCAAGAGCAGATGAGTGGACTGCAGGGGCTGAGGAGGCTGTGAGCGGGAAGGAAGTGGGTGTGGCTACAGGGGGCAATGTGAAGGATGAAAGGCTCTATCTTTTCACTGTGTCAAAGTCAACATTCTGGTTTTGGTGCTGCTGTGACCCTTGATGTTAAGAGGTTACTACAGGAGGGAACTGGTTAATAAGCATAACAGATCTCTTGACTTCATACTCTACAGCTATATATGAGTCTATTATAATTTGAGAATAAAAAATAATTAATTTTAAAAAATCTTTTCATTAAATGGTAGAAGTCCAGTGCTAACTGGAAATGACACAGAAGTTGTAGTATTTGCTTTTGTTTTCTAAGGTGGACTAAAGGAGGCAGATTAACTCAAAAAATCCTTTATGTCTCATATTCAAAGAGATAAGAAATTGAGCTGCCCCAGTCTGCATAACCCCATACCCCATATTAAGGAAAAGGAAAAGAAAGAGAGAAAGAAAAGAAAAGTAGAGCAATTCTGAAGACCCTACGTATGCAGTTTGGGAAGGAAAGCCCATCCTGAATCACCATGTTGTTTTAGTGCCTAGACATTTTGGTCATTTGATAAAAAACTAAAGTGTAATGATGGCAACCAGGAGAAGAGGCAGGAGTACTCAGACACTGGAGATAGTTCTCGTGGAGTGAGGGCAAGGTGAACTAGCGAACAGCTAGTGTTATGCTAGGGTTCTTCTGACTCAGCTCCAAAAGAGTAAGGATTAATACAGTCCCTTTGGTATTATTTGACTAGAGAACAATGCACCTGTTAATTTCCAACACTCCTACTGAGAAATCTGCTTCATGAACGTGTTACGTGAACACCTGAGAACACAACCGAAGAGCTAGTAGTGAAAACTACTGTGTTTTGGTTTTGGGAGCTCCACAGACCATTCCAAGAAGTAACCACTCCTCCTTCAGGAAGCTGATTAATTATATTGGATATAAACTTAAGCAACCTTGCTGGGAAAATGAAAAGTTTACTGTAATTCATAACAACAAAAACCTCCCCACTTGTCCACATGCCTCATCCTCCAGGAGCCCCAGCCCCCAGAAGTCCCTTGTGGACAGTGAACCAGTAGTAATTAGCATTCACTGTACAAGTACCAGAGGCTGGACAATGTACTGGGTACTTTCTAAACATTGTATTGCATTTTTTTCAACAACCTAGCGCTGAGGAGTTAGTATCAACCTTAGATACTGGGAACTGGGGTTTCAGAAGTTAAATGTCTTACCCAAAGTCCTTCTGCTGGTAAGAGGCAGAGCTGACATTCAAGCCCCACTATCTACAAAGCTTTTAGGAAATATCAGGCAGCATCACATAAACAATAAAAATTCAGGCTCTGAATTACTAGATTTTTACCAGAACTCCAAAACGGAATTGAAAAAGGTCAGAGGGAAGATGAACTGAACTGAAACCTTTCCTTCACTTATCTGGTCCACAGACCAGGCAAAAACAGAAGCCGAACTAACCTAAAGGAAAAAGGCTGTTGGGAAACTCCCTCTTGTGTGTACGTGCACGACGGAGAGGCGCCCGAGGCCCCTCTCCTCCCTTCTCAGTTGGCAATGCTGCTAGTATTGTGAACTGACTGGGATGTAGCTATGTGAAAACATAAAAGCAGACAGCCCCACCAGACATACCAGATGCTGGAGAACATGGGACACAGAAACCCAGGGCAAGCCCCAAGGAATGGGTGACGATGACCTCAGAAGCAAAGTATGCGGTGAGCCAATTCTGGATCCTCAGCGAATTTCACAGACTAAACAGTGGGAGTCAGCGGGTGTATGGTACTCGTGCCGACCGAGCCTGCAAGGTTACCCAGTATCTTCTGGTTGCAGAATCTTTGAATCTTTCTTTGCAGAGGACGTCCTAGGAAGAGACCAGCAGGCAGAGATCCCTATGCAAAAATACCCCCCAACTGACATAGCAGTTCCTTTGCTGTGGGCTGCCTACAGTCTCATTGTTTCTGAACTTGAGAAGAAGCAAAAGATGGGTCCCCTTTTCTGAGAAAATCAGCAAAGAGATTTATGGTAAGAACACAGAGGCCACTATGGCCAAAGAGATTGTGATGGAGGGGACAGCTTCAGACTTGGGGGGAGGTAGCACACAAGAAGTACGAGAGAAGAAAGAAGGCATTAATGAAGGATAAATAGCCAAGGCCACACTAAAAATACTTTGCAGGCACATTTTTCTCCCAGCACATAGCATCCTCTCAATTACGGATGTGTCATTTCCTGGGTTATTAAATCCAGATTATGGAACATTCCACGCTGGGACAGTAAAAGAAGGTCACGTTTTCAGTATCCTCCAGCACCAATGCAGCGAAACACAGGGATGGCGGCCCTCAGTGTATCTACCACCACTCACTGAGCTGCTTGGAAACTTCCCTCCCGATTGCCTCTGCAGGCGGCCCGAGAGGTCCAACATGCCACTCTTTCTCTCCTCCTAGCCCAGGTGCCCCTATAGTCAGCCTGGAGGGCACCATCATCTCAAGCAAGGAGGTCCTGCAGGAGCCAGATGTGAGAGAAGAGGAAGCAGTGGGGGCCGCTTTGCCTTTGTTTCTACGATTACGTGCCAAATGACCTTTAACATCTTCATCTTCTCAAAGCGAATGTTACATGGAAAAAAAGAAAGTGCCCCATGAGATTTTAAGAAACTAAAAAGAAATGTTCAATGTCAAGAACAGGAACCTGCATGTAGAGCTCCCCAATATTACCTGTCTGCCTTTTGAGGAGAAAGTAGAGATTACATGCACATTATAGACAATACTTTTTCTTTCCCCTTTTTATTGATATGTATGTATGTGATACATAATGTTTACAGTGAACCTGAATATTCTGTGCACCTATATATCACATCAAAATAGTCGCCTTTCAAGTGAGTTTCCTACAACAGTCTTTTCCAGTCACTTCAGTAGACTAGGACGTCTGAAGCCTTAATGTTTCCTAACCTGCATTTGAAGCAACTGGTTTACAATTTAAATGTCCAAAAGGTTGGGCAGATTATTAGTAAAGGTGAATTCAAGAGAAAATAAATAGCAAAGTGGACCTCAGAGTTACAACAAAAATTGAGGATTCCAAGTGGGAAAGGAGCTCAAACAAGCCTAGATAATACTATACTTTCCAATAAAATTTGGATGTAATTAACATTTAAAATCCTAAGATTTCAGATTTTAAAAGAGGCTGTCCAAATTGTGTTTAACAAAATTAATCAGCAGAAATAGGAAACCTGGGCTTGTATGCAGCACTGGCTGGAGCCAAGGAGCAGCACCCTCAATGAACAGGGCAAGCACTATCCAGCTGCCACAGCTACTGCTGCCCCTTGTTTAGACTTGGAGCTCTCTTCTTTGTCCCTCAGGCATCTGGATTGACAACTCCTAACCTAGCCCATCCCCTTTCCACATACAGAGAACTGGTTCCACCTCTTTCCTCACTACCCACCACCACTTCTTTTGCCATAGGCTACTGGTGTTTCTGAATTCATCCTCCAAGAGCTGGGGTTGCAGCAACTAACGGTCCCCTCTGCTGGGAAGATCCAGAAGACTTTTGATGAAGACTCAACAGTCTGACTGAAGGGTACGTGCCCGCCCAGTCCCAAGCAAGGCACTGTCTCAGACTTCTCTGCCCTTTCTATCTTCTCCTCCATCTCTTCCCTGGTTAAGTCTGCCTCTGCCCCAGATCAGAACCCGTAACTGCGGGTAAGTATTTATATCCTCAGGGACTTCTCTTCTTAAAATTTTTGGTCCACTCTGGAGGAAAAGCCAACACTGGTTTACTACAACTGCGTGACGTGTTACACCCCCTTGCTCAGATCACATGGGAACACAACCACACCGGGTTTTCTCCAGTGTTCCCCAGCCAAGAAGACAGGAAAGCAGCAGTCCTATCAGCGAAGAACTATGATCACTAGCAAATGACAATACCACAGCCATCAGGACAAGGAAAACAATGGTTCTCAACAAGCACTTGATGTGCTTGTGCCAGACACAAGGCCCGGACATTGTGTACATTACTTCTTTATAACCCCACACCACAGCAGGTACTGTCTCCCTTCCACACATGCAGAAAATGAACACAGGCGCCTCCTTCACCTCCTTAAATGTGTTTTAGAGTAAAAACTCCCCCTAGGAACCGGCCCGCGGGAGAACGCGTGGCCCCACTTACGCTCTGCCATTTGCCTCCTCCTCAGTGGCTGCAGTCTTTGATTCCACTGCACTGTTGAAACTCGAGATATTTTCAGATGAGTAGAGACCAGATGGGTTGTTGTACTGGTTCTTGATGACTCTGGGGGCAGTGCTAGAGGCAGGGGAGGCAGTAAAGGGCATGGCACTTCGATTGTGGGCACTTCCTATGTGTAGGACCTCCTGTAGGAAGGAAACAAACACAGAAACCAAGGAGAGTATCAAACATGCACCCCTCGATGGGTATTGCAGGCTGAGAGTAGGGAAAGATTTGCAGTCAAGCCTCAATTGCCCTGGCTCAACCCCGAACTTTAGCTGAGGAGCTCTGGTGGCGCTACTGACATACCTGGTCAGCGAATAGGGACAAATGTCTCCAGGTGGGCACCCGGGCAAGTCCACACCCTCTGAATCAGCTCTACTTTCTGATTCTTCCTTGAGGTAGAACAAAGCTTCACTGGCAGCTAACCTGGGCAAGACTTCCTGGTGGCTTGGGCCGCCAGGATCCAGATCAGAGCTGAAGCACTTTCAGGGCACATTCTAAAGGGATCTCTTTCTTTTCCTGCTGTTGTTGTTGTACTGGATATCAAGCCCAAGGTCTTCACACTAAGTGATAGCCCAACCCAATTCTTAGTTTTGAGTTTGAGACAGGGTCTGGCTAAGTCACTTAGGCTGGGCTCAAATTCGTGATCCTTCCACCTCAGCCTCCCAGACACTGAGACTATAGGCCTGTGTCACCCCACCTGGCATTTCTGAAAGGATTCAGGAAACAGAAAAAGGAACATGCAGTCACTTGGATCATTACAACGTGGCAAAAAAATACCCCAGAACTGAGTAGGTTCCATTAGCAAGATAGGAGGGTGGCGGTGCTGAGGGAGCAGCTGCTAGGTGGACAGAGATGGCCACAGTCGGGCAGAGGAGGATAAAGGGGATTAGGAACTATTGTTTCCTATGGGACAAAGAGAGGCGGATCAGACAGAGGGCTCAGGGATACTCTTCAGAGGCTGGGACCTGTGGGGAGCTACAGAAGACTGAGCTCCAGGTGTTCTCACTCCCTTCCCTCTGTAATTGGAGAACGCACCGCACCCACCGCACCCACTACCCCTCCGAGGCCTGTTGCTGGCCAGGTGAATATTTACTAACAACCACAACCTCTAAGAGCTTCTAGGTAAACAGCCTCAAGCACCTTTTAAACTGATACTCCTTTAAAAAAACATCTTATCTGAGGACTCATTCAGCAAGGTCCTTTCTGCTCAAATCTGTGACTTTCAGGTAATCCAAGCTCTGGGCAGCCCGCTAAACCTGACATATATCATACCTTCTGAGTTCCTGAGAGAGTATCCTTGAACTCTGGTTGTTACTTAAACACCCACACCCAGACACCCAGAACATTTACCCTGAAAGTTGCCCATGGATCTTAGAAGCCATTATGCATGAAAACAGCTTAATTCACTGTGTGCCTAATTCCTTAAAAAGCTTAAAATAACCATATTTTATGATCAAAGTTCCTTTTAGATTGACTGCAACTAGTTATAATAACTAATAATTTTTTACTCAATAAATTACATTTAGTTGACTTTGTCCACATCAGACAAAAGCTAAGACTGCACAGATAATCACAAAAAGAACTATATAACTAGTTAAGAAAAAAATCTGCGGCAATGAAGAAATGGTTAAATAACTTTACGGCAGAACCACTCAAAGAAACCATATGAAGTCATTAAAGATTGACTTCAAAGACAGCAGCAGACCTGCAGATGGGGAACCCGGGACCGTAACCTGCAGGCCCTAAACAAGGGACAGCCACTGACTGCACACAGCATGGTCACCTTCCTTCCTCTCCCCATCTCTACAGCAATTTCTGGAAGTAACATAAAATGGCAGGCACTTGAAAAGATCTTTTCTTTTGCTATGCTGGCTCCATTTTTTCCCTGCCACTTCCTACTTGACTATGAGAAAGTTGACCTCTCAGATCATTTCTCTTCTTTAAAATGAAGAAAAGCCTTCTTCACAAAGATTTGATATGACAAATTAGTGTACCAAGCACAGCGCCTGGCACACAGTAGATGTTCATCCAGGGCCCAGTTCCTTCTCCCTCCACAGAGGCATATGTCTAACTAGAATGGAAATCCATGAACAATTCAGGTTGAAAATCTGATCTGAGTATCTGATTGTCGCTTTACAAGGAATTTTCCAAGAATGTATCTGGTTTGTACATAACAGGAATATCTCTACCCCCATGTGAATACTGGCCTTTCCAGAAGTCAGGCCGATTCAGGGCTTGCCTTTTGGAAGGGATGATGTCATTGTTTGGGCTTTGTATTTATCAGTCTCCAAGGAAACTCAATCATGAGGAAATACAAACTAGGTGTGTAACTATGCTGACCTCAGATAAGCTGGGGTGTTGGTTGGCTTTATATGAACTAACAGATCCTTTTACTACAAATGAACTTTGCTCTTTCTCACTTTCCTCTAGTTTAAAATGTCTAGAAATGGAAGATGTTAGACAAATGAGAGGTGGGAAGTTTCTCATATGATTAATGAAATACTGGAATCAAGAGAAAAATGTACTCACGTTAGCTTTTAAAGAAGTTGAGAATTCTTTTTTAATCTCATTTTTAATACTATCTTCAAAAACTTAATACAAGTAAGCAGATAATATGCTTAAGATAAAAATGCAAATAAATACAAATAACATTATAACCGAAACATGATTTTCTTACATAAATGAAAGGAGGGTTTCAGCCAGACCAAATTAAAATCTTTGCTCCCTATGTGCTATAAAAAAAGCATGAAAACACACTAAAATTTAACACCTATAGCAAATGTAATGATGTGGCTGAGAACTCTCAGGGACATTAGAATTAACTGGGGCATGTTTTAAATTAGTCTGTACAATAGCCATTTCACAGACTGTCATTTTATGAACCTGAATATATTCAGGTCATTTAGAAATTTTAGGTGTCAAGTTATCATTGAAATGATTCAAAATTTTTAAGTATGATATTTATTATATTAGTGGGAAAAATATCCGTGACTACATTTCTGAAATTTTAACAGAAGCTATCTGAGAAAACCTGACTTAACATCCAGCCACTCAACCTATACACACCAATGTATGACGTGAGTTCAACTTCAACGGTTTCACGTACAAAATACAGCTCGCTGTACATTGTCCTTCGGTTCTATCTCTATTCATCATGAAACCCACAGATTCATCATAAAAACCACAATAACAAAACTTAGAAAAAAACCCTACACTGTAAATGTTCAACATACAACAATCACAATAAAGGCTCAAATTAGCAAAACTCACTATCAATTTACTTTTGTCATTAATAAATTATTAATTTAACAACAGTTTGTGACAAATAGTATTGTTAGGTCTCAGAAATTTTACTCTTCTCAACATTCTTCTGTTTTCCTTATTTGAAAAGAATACTCACTCATTATAGATAATTTAGAAGATGCAAATAAGGAAGAAATTAAATCATCTTAAAAACTAATTGCTGAGAGATTTTATTTAAAATATGTGGATCTCAGAGCAGTCGATTCTGTGAAATTCTCTTTGGCCAACAAATCATGTGACTCTCTACCACACTTCTCATTATAATAACTTTATCTCAGCAACTTTAATGTCTCAGTAGATGTTCAACTATAACAGAAACAGATTTCTACCACAGGACTCATAAGAGGCCATGGGGTTTTAAAAAAAATTTTTTTTAAAGCAGTTTACTACTAACATTCACCCTTCTTTATTCTGTGCCTCAAGACCTAAATTTATTTCCATCCCTGGAACGATCTGTTTGCACCTGAAATCTTCAAAAAGCCGAGTGGTCTCCTTGATTTCCCGAGGGTCCTGCCAACCCTCCTCAGCTTCCCTCACCTACCACTTCTCTACTGTCCTCCTACCCGGGCCCCCGGCCTGGGGCTTTCCAGCTCTTTCCTCTTGCAGTTCCCTTACGGGAAGGGAACGACTAAACAAGCGCCAGGTCCCAGAAGTGACAGTGGAGGGCTCTCCCTGCCTCTCCTCTCACCCCCCACCCTGCTCCAAGCAGGAAACGGAAATATGCTGATTAGTATCCAAGGACTGGGGGCAGCTCTGGTGGGAAGAGCAGCAATAAGAAGCCAGATACTCACTTGGGGTTCAGAGGCTAAATTCATCTTGTAAGGATGACGCTTCCCCTCCTCTGACACTAGAGGAGACCAGATTTTATGTTCAGATCTGCAACAGAAGAACAAAGATGTTTCTTTTGTTGGGGGGGGGGGGGGTTGCTGAGGAATGAACCCCAGAGCCTGACACATCCTAGGCTAATACTCTACCACTGAGCTACAACAGCCCAAAAGCTAGTTAATAATATAATCAGCCTTCCATACCCCGGCATACCACATTTTCAGAATCAGTCAACTATAGACAGACAATATTGGAAAAAAAAGTTGGATATCATAATGAACACGTCTACACCTTTTCCTTGTCACATTTCCTAAGTAACATGGTAATGACTATGTAGCATTTATATTGTATCAGTCACATAAAGACAAATTGGAGTCATTTGTAGAAAAATGAATGCATCCTGAGGCCATTATAGCTAGCAAAGTGAATCAGACACAGAAGGTTCAATATCATATGATTTATCTAATATGGGAAAACCAAAGCATAAAGAAAAAAGCCAAAGACAAAAGAAAGTAAGAAGACAGACTTTGTGGAGAAGGAAAGGGGACACAGGGGAGGTGGGCAAAAGGCAGGAAGGGGAAAGGGATATGATATCTAAATTTAAATAAATAACTAAAATTTAGAATTCCCCCCAAAAGACACACTGTATCAGGCACTATAACTAATATATCGATGACTTAAAGAACCGTAGAAGATATGCACAGGTTATATATGAATATCACAGGTGTCCTAGAACCAGTCGCTCAAGGATCCTGAGGGATGACTGAATTATGTGAAAAGCAGATTAGAAAAATGTCCTCCTTGCTTGGAATTGCGCCCCTGAACTTACATCCTGTCACCAGCCTGACCCTTAGTTTGGCATCACAGCGACCTTTCAAAAGCCCCAAAACATGGTGTGTCTCTGGGGGTTTCCTGCACAGTCCCAGGACCACCATCTCTTTCCAGCCTCACCTCCCTCCACACTCTCGGTAGCTGAGCCCTGCCAGAGACTCCTCCACATTCCACACTCCTGTGCCTGCCTCCTGCGGTGTCCCCCCTGCTCAGGACAAAATGGGCTTCTCCTCTGGGTTGTGTTGGGAGACCAGACCAGGCCAACAGCTTAGTCGTGAAGCTCTTTTGGTCCAGATGAAAACGATACCTCTCTTTCTGAGCTCACGAATTATTTTCCTATCAATCACATAGCTAATCTCAGTGCAGTCTCAGATCTCACTAGTGTAGGATTTTCCACCTCTGGTATGTACAGGATATCTGTACTCATCTTTGAATTCACTAGAGGCCTGGCAATTCACCAGACACATAAAAGCACACCTGTTCAATCTGTGGGTAAATAAACCAAAAAAAAAAAAAAATCAATAAATCAGGGAACAACTTAGTGGCTCAAGCCAGAGGCAAAGGAGAGGATTTGTACTAAGAAATGGAGACACTGTGGGGCAGGTGAGCTTTTGAGAGGGTCTCACTGGTGCATGTCCCATGGAACAGGGCTCTAAAGTATATAAAATGTGTTTCCATCCTCTCCCACTCTCAGTCCTACTGACAACCTGGTGGCAGAAAGCAGAGGACAGCAATATATAAACTTCACAGGGATGTGATATGTAAATTTAAAAAGTTTTTAATCAGCCTAGTGATTTTTTTTTAATTCACTGCTCAGAACACAAGCCATGATTAGTGAGTCCTAAAAGGTCAGGCTCACAGATCAGAAGGAAGAACCGGAAGATGATCCAATAGGAAACAGGGAGCCATCGAAGGCTGAGTCAAATCACTCCTGAAATCTTGCCTTTGCAGGGCCCCTTCCAAGATTAAAGGAGACAATGGAAATTCTACCTTAATTACTACTCTCCCAGTGCTCTCCTCACTAATCCATTCAACCACAGCAATCCTTTCTTGCAGTGCACTGAAAGGTACACTCAGCACTCTAACATATCTAAGTCTTTCTCTGTTGTAATCTGGCAGAAAAAGCACTGCTTAGTGTAGTGTGGCAGCCACAGGTCCTAAATTGATTCTCAATAGTCCCCAGGAGGGAATTTTCATGTCATTACACCTACCAACATTTAGTCAAGTGTTCTTCCTCAGAATTTTAGGTTGGTGTGCTTGGATCAAGTGAAACCTTAAAGAAGCTCCTACGATAAGGAGCACTGAAAAAATTACCAAAAAAAAAGAGCAATGTGAAATTCCAATTCTACAGACTTTGTCATGCTTACAGTCTGGAAAGCACAGAGGTAAGGTTTTAGAGTTCTGGGATGAGGAAGGCAGCACCTGCCCACAAGCAGCTTCCAATCAGTTAAAAATGAACAAACCCGTTCACAGCCTCACCTGTTTATTGTGAGAGTCATGTTGTCTGTGCAGCCCTTGATTTTGTTCTGAGCCTCCAAGTGCGTCATATTGCTGGTATTTTCCCCATCGATGGCTGTGATTATATCTCCGATACATAAATTTGCTAAAGCAGCCTTGCTTCCGGGAGTGACCTGGCAATAAAGGGGAGAACAGGTTACTTATCATTTGTTCCAGAAAAACCACCGGGTAAATGACCACCAGGTTAAGTGTTCACTGATTTGTATTAATACATTTTTAAAAGAAAAAGGGCTGAAATCACACCTTTCAATAATAACAATCCTTCATGTTTACACATTGTCATTTATCAAGAATCTTTTTTATCTCATTGGATCCTACAACAACCTCATCAGAAAGGATAAATACCAGGCTTCATTTCAAAAAAACAAAGTGAGGCTTGAAAAGTTCAAAAACACAGCTACCCAGAATCACGTAACTAGTATATTGCTAAATTAGTAGCCATCCGACCGGTCAATTACTCAAATCCTGAGCCAAACCCAATGTTCTTTCCATTGAACCTTTTTACTTCCTTAAAATAAGTCAACATTTTTTAAAGCAAACACACACTTTTAGAATACATTATGTAAAGTAAATCCTTACTTCTTAAGAAATCATAAAATGTGTCTCTATCTTCAGAACAGCAAATTGCTCGGTGATAATTTCTGTAATACGTTTGTTTTTAACAACAAGCTTAAGCCACTTTTATAATTTTTTTTAAAAAGGTAGAGAACAGATTTAAATATAATCTTTAAAATGTAGATTTACACCAATTCACCTCTTCACACCCAAGAAGTTAGCTATGATTGGGGTTCTTTTCACAGGTGGACCACCCACATTTGGTGAAAGACAGTTACCACAACAAGTCCTCTAATCTATCTGCCTACTGAGAATTCCCTATGGAATAAATAAATATGATACCTCCCATATACGACTATTTTTCAGATGATACAGTTATAAATAATACAGGACAAACTTAATTTGAAGTAGTACTAACCTCAAAACAGATTGGGTATTTTCTAAACCAAGTTGTATCACAAATGTTACTGTCATCACCCCAGGGTGAAAAGATCTTCTTGGTTGGGAATCTAAGTCCCTAAGAATAGGCTAACACCACCAGGCTCCCAGTGTCCACCAGTCCCTGATCTCCTTCTGAAGACACCCCTTGCCTCCTGGGAAACAGTGCAGAAAGATCTTGTGGACACCCAGGTGCTGCCAGAAGGCTGAACCACAGTATGACAATGTGCTTCAATGTGCTCTCCATCAAGCCAGAATGCATGCAGGATTAGACCCTAAGCCTCCATGTCTGATGTAGTTTTCAGCATTCCATTTTCAGTCAGACCTCACCAAACCGAAAAATGCTAACAGGGGTTAGTACCCTGTAGTACTGCAGTCCTGGTCCAACCCCTCCAGCACCCTGACCTCACAAAATGAAGGACCGTGAGTTGATTCTCAAGAACCCTTCTGGCTTGAACACACTATGACTTTATCAGGCAAAACTCTACTGGAATCTGGCAGGATGTGGAAACCAGTACCAAGATCTTGACCTCCTAACCTTCCTCTCTGGCTTTCCCATCATATGTTTACCAGAGATTTGGCACAGAAAAACAAAGTCCCTAATCCAAGTTCCAGAATCTCTGCTCAGGCAGCCAGTGAAACAGAAACAGAACTTGGGGAGTTAACCTCTGAGTTATTCAGACCAGGCGGTAGCGGCAAAGCGCTCTCATCTCTCACCTGTCCTCCTCATGTGACTTCATCTATACTCAACTTTTTTTTTTTAAAGGACAATGCAGGCTCATTTTTTTTTAAACGGCTCTACCGAAGCATCACTTTATTTAGGATGAGCAATGATTTCAGAATGGCTAACCTCATCTCCAGGAGAGCAACCTATGTCAAGAAGGACGATATCTGATCAAACTTACTTATCAAGCCAAATCTAGCAGTGTTAAAGAGCAGGCTCCTTCAGATAAAACCCAAAATCCTTAACAAGGCCCGAATGGCAGGGCCTTCCAGCCCATCTTCAGGATGTCAACCCTCCCCGCCCCCCGCCAAGCTCTCCCCACAGGGGCCTCCCAAGTTCTTTCCTACATCAGGACCTTACCACTTTTTTTGACCTCTACCTGATTAACTTCTCATCTTTCAATCTCAGCTTGCTTGACACTTCCCAGCCTTCTCTGACCTCCAATCCACACTATATCTAGTAATACACTCAAGTTTTCTTCCCGGCACCTCTCGCCTTACTTTGGTATACCTAGTTGTCTTGCTCCCTTGTCTACTAGAGGGTAAGGCGTGTGAAGATAAGAGTTGTCTGCCTTGGGTGACATGGCAGCCCTAGTGCCCTGGCACACCAACTGGCATAGCAGGGGCTCAATAAATATCTATCCAACAAATAAAAAATATTTGGTGCTTTTAAAGATGCAATCAGGTTCCTTAATTTATCCTTTAAAATGAATATTTCAAAATAATTAAAACCATTTTTACATCAAAAATCAATTAATCATCTCCTTCAATTCACTATCCTAGAACATGCTCACTCACAAAACTAAAATAATGAGATTGGGCAGGCGAGTGGGAGTAGTTGAGAAAATAAAGTACAAGTTTCTTTTCCCTTTTTTATCTTTACTTGCTGAGAAGTCTTGACTTTTTAGTATTTCGTACAAAGTGTTTCGAAGGAGCAGCCTTTCTGCTGAGAACGTTCTATCCCACCATTGCTGGACCAGCTAGAACCAGTCTGACAAGCCTCAAGCCCAAGTAATTCAGACCTGACCATCCCTTTAGTCTCAGTTCTTATTTCTTTCTTTAGAAAAAAAGCAAATTAGTAAGGAACCAAAAGAAATCTTGGAAAGTTACATGACATCATCACAAAATGGCACTCAGATGTAATTACCCATTAAGAGATTAAGTTCACATTCTTTTATAAGCCATATCTTTTGGGGGTGGGAAGGAGTAAATTTAAACAAATTATGGGATCTGCTTTTTACAAAGCCTTTCATACCCAACTTCCTATATGAGATAATAATAATGATGAGCTCATAACAAAAACTTTTATTGGTGAGGAAACTGAAAATTAGAGAAGCTGTGACTAGCTCAAATCCACAAAACTAAGCTCTTGCGCCTGTCTTTGAAACTAGATCTCACCCCAAATTCCATCCCTTTCTCTTTTAGGAAAATGCCGCAAGCACAGACTCCAAACCCAATCATCAGAGGCAAAGGAAATCCAAAACGAAGAGACTCATCGGCTGTGGCCTTCTGCACAGGAACTGGAGCACCACAAACCCTGCTGCTGACCGGGTGCCTCCCTGGCACAGGAAAACAGCTGCACTGCTCTGTACCAAGCCACGCCCAGGACCCACCCCTTGTAGAATCTGAAAATCATAACCCGGAACTGAAAAGAACTGTGGGAGAGGCTTGCGTCTCAGTGTTGGGGAATTCCTGCGTGGAATGATGAACTCCAGTCCCTGCCACATACTAACTCTCCATCATAATCAACCATGCTCAAAACAGTGGCCGTTAATGAGAGTTTATTATCTACCAAGCACAGTTAAGTGTTTGGCAAGGGTTAACCTGGATCTTCCGTGATACTCTCAGGCAGTTAGCACTACTTACATCATCTCAGGTGTGGAAAAGGAGAAAGCAGTTTTCCTGGGATGACTCAGCTGGTAAATGGCAAGCCACAGCAGGCCCCGCGGCCTTCTACCCTACTCTATCTTGCGTAGTTTCCTCTGAGCTGTCAAAATCCATCAGACCCAGCTTCAATTCCTAAAAAACGGAGTCTATATTCCTCTCCAAAGAAACAGAGCCACTCGTTCAAAGGAAATCCTCAAGTAACCATCTGCCAGTTTGCTTTCCCAGACATACAACTAGACAACACAACTCTCGCGAGGGAAGAGTACATGGGCTCAGGCCAAGAATTTCCGGTTGTTAGCAATCTGCCATTTTCTTCAGTGTTTACTCACGTCAGCCTCTCCCTGCTGCCCAAGCCCTACCCCCGGACAGACACTGGTCACCTGGAGGTCAAGCTGAACACCGATCCTACAGTACGGTTCATGATGTGTCTTCAAAACCCAGTCACTGCTACCAAGACCTGGGCACTACTTGAGCACAGAAGGTTTCTGAAGATTTTTATTTCATTTTAAAATTGTGCAAAATACTATGATATAGCTTTCCCATTTTCTTCCAACTTATATCGCAATAATCTAAATATCTGAATAAGAGCTATTATACAGAACTAGCTGCGTACTCACTGATCATGACAAACAAAAGACAACTCCCACCCCTCCCCACCCCCCACCCCCCCCCGTGATAATAGGGTGTTTCTATGTCAGCTCTCCCCTGTCCTCCTTTTCTTAAAGGATAATACCTGCCATTAAGGAGTTTACATCTCCTGAGGGAGACAGGCAGGAGCATGGGCTAACGACTATTGTGCTAAGAGCCACAATGTGATGGAGGCCAAAGGTAAAAACTGAGAAGACTCCCTGGAAGAGGTGCCACTTAAACCTTCGAAGCCACAAAAGTGGCGGGAAAGAGCATGTCAAGTTACAGAACAGCATAAGGACTGGTACGTATGAAACACAGGAAGCCAAGGGAAGGAACGGGGATGAGGCTGGAGATGTGAACACATCAGACTTAAGAGCCTTGTTCATCTCCCCCTAAGATGGTACTTATATGGAAACCATGATGGCCCACAAAGGAATTGAAACACGGCATCTGATACGTCCGGATACTGCAAGGACACATCCTCTCAGTGCCGAGACCAAAGTGACGATGGCTCACATGTTCTCCAAAGGCGATTCGAACTGGACCTAGCATGGGGTCTTCCTTAAGGCACACAATTCCCTTAAAGGACTTTCAAGAGCTATTCCAACTCGAAATCTCATGCTCTACTGACATGCTCTACTGGGCTTCAGGTTGAAAACAAAATCCACGAAATGAAGCCGGCCCATAATTATGATTTTGTTTTGGTCTTGATTACATTTATTCATATATTGGTAAAATTCAACATAAATCCCTAGGTCCAACATTTATATATTTGCAATTTTCACATAAATCCCTAACTTCTAAATTTCTTGTGAAAAATCAGAAAATCTGACAATTCTGGTTTTAAGATTCCCACTTGGCAACAACCAGCACTTACTTAACTGAAGCTCCCCCAGGGGAGGCAGAGATTCTGTGCCTAGCCACACTCTTTGCCCCCAGCACAGAAACCCAGCACCAGCTGCGATGTATCATCACCCTTGCAGCTACTAATTTTCTTACCACATGATCCTCCAGTCAAAAATCCATGTTTGTTGCCTCCTGGCCCCTAAAACAAATACATCGATGACCACAGGCTGTTAAGTTACATTTAAATGTCCAAAAACTTCATGATAGGCTGGGGATGTAGTTCAGCGAAAAGAGCAGGTGTCTGTGGCCCAATTCTAATAAAAAGAAATTCCAAAAAAGAAAAAAAGGAAAGAAACACTTTATGGGTAGGATTACCGGACATCACCATTTGCCCAGGGACAGCAAGCTATTTTCTCAGCATAACTATCAAAAGCATCCCTTTTTGTTTTCAAAAGTGTTCCAGCTTGGATGACAAACTGTTGTTATCATCCTAATAATATAGAAATGGAGTGTTGGCAAATACTTGTCAACTAGTTTAAACAGTTCTGATGGAGAGGGTTTTTTTTTTCCCTAAAAAAAAAACGGGGGAAAAATCCTATGACCTTTACTTGCAGACAGGTTAACAGGTATTCCTAAGTATTCGTGGACCATTGTTAATCTTGCCCCTGAAATCAGCATCTAAACCTCAAGCCAGAAACCAACACAACTCACTAAGAACTCAGAGCTGTGATATTTGCAAAAGATGAAGTAGTGGTTTCCAAAGATGTTGATTACCAGATCCCCCCAAAGAGAAAATGTTAAAAATATAGAACTTTACCCCTACCTCTGATCTTCTGAAAAGGACAGACCCAGAGGATCCCCCAAATTTTTTCACATGTGTACTGGGGATCCAACACAGGGCCTTGCTCATGCTAAGCACACGTTCTACTACTAGGCTATCTAAGTTCAATTACCACCAGGTCTGGAAATATCAAGGAAGATACAGACTATCTTTTCCCCTACACCCTCACCTGAAATGAAGTTATCATGCAGAACAAGAAGAAAAAAAAAATACTTAGACCATAACATCTCAGCTCCTCCAGAGAGAACTTTAAGTGACTTTACACTCATGTCAATAAAAAGAAGGCCTCTAAAAAAACAATACTCATTGGAGGATTGTTTCCTTAAAGCCCCTACATTTTTGGTCCCTGATGGCGCTATGTAAATACAACATTGCAGAAATGATTTCAGTCTAGGTATCTAAACAATTCAACATGGCTCCCATTTTGCCTTGGCCAGAAAACTCACAGCTTAATTTAGTGTGCAATTACAAAAAACAACTTTTTTAAAGTTGCTGGTAAGCTTCTCTTTCCTCTTGTATATTCTAATATTTTGTTAAATCATATGTGTATTCTTCTGTTTTAAATATTATACGTGTGTTTTGGTACTGTAAAAATCACCTTAAAATCATCCTGCAAGTAGCTGAGAAAGACAGCATAGATAATGACAGCTACAATTCAGAGTTTTACCAAACATGCCTGGAATAAAGAAGTGTGAACCTCAAGTTCAATCTCAAATCCATGGCCTCTATTGATCTAATAGATCTATTAAGGTATTAATAAATTTGACAGATTCTACCTTGGAGGACAACAAAGAACTCAGCCCTGCACCATGACATGCAGAGGTGGAACTTGAAATCCCTTCCTTCAGACTCTCTGCCTAACTGTGTTTGTGTGCACGTTTGGGTCACACTTGGAAGTCACAGGAGCTTACAGAGTACATCCCAACAACAAAAGCGCTTCAAAATGCTCTTAGTCAATAACTATTTTCTCAAGAAAATAAGGTAATTTAAAAGTTAGGTATAGACCAGTTGTGCCTTAATCCAGGCTCACTTTACAAACAGTAAAAGAGGAAGTTGTTAGTACCTGGGAGAGGTAGTTCAAAAGGACTTAAGGCTTTCTTAGTTCACAAGAGCATCAGCCATTTCTTACATTGGAATATAAAATATCAGGTGGCAAAACAGAATACCTTAACCAACTTCTCAAGAATTCATCCAGCTCCTCAAATTTCCAAATGTCCCCTAAGAACTATGCATGCTTTAAGTGGCTATAACAACTACCACTTATAAACCAAAGCCTATATAATCACTAAACCTTGAGCAAGTTACTGCTCCTTCATTGATCAAATGAAATTTATAATGGTATCAGTCTTATTAGGTTAATGGAAGGGTTAAAATTTTAGAACAATGTCTGATACATATTAAACAGTTGATACACAGTAGTTTCCATTAAAATGTCAACAGTAGACTGTATTCTGATATCTTCTATGTGTTAGCCATAGCACTAGGCTCTCTCTATACATCATCTTAATCTTCACTATAAAAACCTTTGAAGACAAGTACTATCATTCCTACTTCACAAACAAAAAAAGTGAGATTTTGGAAGCTAACCAGCCCGAGGACACACAGCTAACAAAGGGACAAGATGAAGTTGGAACTCGTCAAATGGAAACCAAAAATGTATTTCTGCACAACATCCAAGTGTCTTTCATTCTTGATTTATTACAGTAAAAAGAGAAAGCACAAAACAAATTAAATCTAAATAATTTACCATGATAAGGTAATTTGGTTTTAAAAACATCATGCAAACGAGAAAAGGGCTGGGCAGTTTGCAGCCGGCCATCAACAGTGCTCACCTCTGGGCAGCCACTGCCTTACACGTTCCCTAGTTTTTGTGTCGCTTGCTCTTTCATCACAAGCACTTGGGTTTCTGTGTAAATTTTATTGAAGCACAACATGCATGTAAGCAAGAATACAAATTGGAACTATTCAGCCCAATAAGTTCTCACAGAAAGCACACCGGGAAAAACGACACCAGGTAGAAGAAACAGAACACAACCTGAACTTCCAAACCCTCTTTCTTTCTGTCACAAGCCTCCTAAAGCAAATTTGCTCTGGTGCTAACTTCAAACCAAGACGGCTTGGTTAACTTTATACACATGGAATCATAGAGTCTTTCTCCTCTGTACATCCATATCTGTCATCTTTCTCACACATCACCGTATGTGTGTCTCATTCATTCCTGGAGCATAAATAAAATTCCTTCACTTTCACGGCTATGGTGTTTTAGGGGTTGTTTTCGTTTATTGTAGTTCTTTTGTTCTTTTGTTTGTGGTCCTGGGAATTGAGTCCAGGGCCTTCACATTAAGCTGGACTTAGACAGGGTCTTGTGAAATCACTCGGGCTGGACTCAAACTTGCAGACCGCCTGCCTCAGGATCCCCAAGTGCTGGGACTATAGGCCTGCACCACCAGGCCTGGCTTATAGCATGTCATATCGTGTAACTGTATCTCCATTTATTATCCAATATATTGTTAGTCACTTGAATTACTTCAAGTTTGGGACTGTTGTGAATACCGCTGTGAAAATTCTCAGACATATTCTTTGGTGCTCATTTTTAGTGAGTTACTAGGGGAATTGTTGGGTTGTAGAATAAGGATATGCTTAGATTTAGAAGTATAATTTTTCTAATTTTTAAAGGAATGAATGCTAATCATTGTCACATCACATGAATGTAATCTATCTGTATGCATTTTAGACATCTTTATCTTACATAGGTTATAATGATGGCCTTATTGGCTTATATGACATCTTATTTGATCTAATATGCTATAGATAGATGATATCAATAAAAATTAGTCTCTGGGTCTTTGGTTAGGAACCGGCCTACAAGACCAGTGTGTTCTTCATAAAGTCTTTTCCAGGTTTATGACAGTATCAAAGAGACTCCGTGGTATACCTGGAAAACAGTACACACCACAGACCTCATTTGCAGATCAGCACCCTAAAATACCCCGCGACGACACTAATAACAATATCAACAATCACACGGCGTGTTAAGAGTCATATATAGGAATTGCCTTTTTGTCTAAGGTTTTCCACAGGTGGTTCTATTCACTACCTCATTATCTTCCTGTGCCACAAAAACTGTTCCCAAGTCCCCTCCTAGCTAGACAGGCCTTTCTCTAAGCAGTCCTTCAATTTCTCTGCCCTTCCATTCTCCACCTTCCACATGGGTTTGGAATCCCTGAACAGATGTAAACTCCCTCTGGCAGAGCTCTGACTTTTCACACAGCCAACCTTCACAGGTGCAAGTAGCCCAGAAAAGTCCTACCCCTCATGTTGATGCCTACACCATCATTAGTATTTCTGGATTCATATGCCAGGTATTACTGTTAGCAATGGGATAATAGCAGCTATGCTGATGAGGAAACCAAATACAGTGGTCAAAACTGGCCTGAGTCAGTGGGCTTGGCTTCACAAGCCAGCTCAACAATTTGCTGACTTAGGTCCTGTGTCCCTCGTCATGCACTGTGGAAGTAGAGAAGATAATACACAACACAGAGTAGCACTCAAAAACACATCAGGAGTTCTCATTTCAGCAGCACATATACCAAAACTCAAACAATATAGGTATTGCCATGGCCCCATGTACAAGGAGGATATGCAAACTGATGGAGCATATATTTTTGAGAACTCAAAAAACAACAAACGCTAACAAGGTTGTGCGGAAAAGAGAATGCTTCTACATTGCTGATGGAACTACAAACTAGTACAACCACTAGGAAATCAGTATAGAGTTTTTCTAAAAAAAAAATGAAAATAGAAATTCCATTTCATTCAGTTATACCTTTTCTAGGTGTCTTTCCAAAAGATTTAAAGATATCATTTTACAGTAATACACACATACCCCCAAGTAATGATAGCTAAATCTTAGAGGCAGCCTAAGTGCCTATCAAGAGGTAAATGGACAAAGAAAGCGTGGCATATACGGACAACAGAGTATGACTAGGCCACAAGGATAAAGGTGAGTGACCCCTAGGAAAATGGATGCACCTTGAGACCACAACGCTAAGGGAAATAAATAAGACCTGCAAAGCTAGATATTGCATGGTTTCTCTTAAGAAACCCACCCCCCAAAAATTAAACAGCAAAAGTGAAAAAATGATGACAGGAAACAGGGAGGTAAACTCCGTGGAGACAGGAAAGAGGGGCGGGAATGGTAGAAAATGGGAGGGCTGGAAGAGAAAAAGGAAGTAAAAATGATTAAGATGTGATATATATATATAAGCACCAGTACCCCAAGATGAATGTAATTTTTATGTATGCCAAATGTATACTAACAAAAATAACAGGGAAAATAAAAACATAAAGATAAATGAATATATGGCCTTGAGGGAAACAAGCAATTCTTAAATATTATTATGGCACAGATTGAGACTACAGGTTTAGAAGCCAGGTTGCTTAGCCACACACCCTGCAGGACGTAGGCAACATGCTTAATGTTTCCGTGCCCTTCATCTGTGTAATGGATGTCTTAATTGTAACTATCTCATTAGACATTTGGGAGATTCACTGAGAGAATCCACTGTCTACTTAGTATAGCACTGGTGTGCAAAAAGTACATGTTTTTAACTACAGTTATTATTGTAAGCAGACCAAATAAAGATTTCTGCCACAACCATTTTTCTACAAATATATGCTCTTGTGAGTAACATAACACAAGTTCATTTGAGAACATTCCTGAATTCATGGCACACTTTCCCAAATTATAGTTGAAAGTATATCTAATACTATGAAGACTGGGAAACCGTAACAAAAAAAAGTGAGCTCTTAATTCAACAAGTACAAAACTACTGTGTTCATTTATCATTTTATCATTACAGAGAGTAAGCCCCAGAGAAGACACATGACCTATACAAGGCCAGTCCTGAGGTACAAGAACTAAAGCTCAACTTAAGCACCTGTCCTCAGCATGTTACCAGGCACCAGGCCGGCAGCCTCCTCTAGAATTTTCCCTTCAGACCTATTGTAAGGCACATTATCCTTTAAAAATTGATTTTCTGACATATCCATGTTTGCTCATTTTTAACCAGTCTCTACTCTCTCCGTTAGAAGAAAGTAGCCAATTAAAAACTATGCAAATTCAAATTACCTAAGCTGTGAATGTGCTACCTGTAAGACTCAAAGAACGCCAGCTTTGCTCCCATCCACAGGACAGCACAGCAGAGAAGGGCCTAGAGAAAATATGTGGCATAGCAGCAGGCCCTTTCCCAGCTCTAGCACACAGCAGTAGTTTGGTGACTTTCCCAGTCCCATCAGCCTATAAGAGTCTCATCCCAGAGGTCAGACGATCCTTTCCTCTTTGTCATCTGCCAAATCGCAATGCCCAAAAGCCATTCTTCTTGCCTCTCTCCTCTTCAAAAATAAACCCACAAGTTCATCGCCCAGGAAGTTGGGAGAAAGAGGGTGTCTGGTCAGAGGTTGATAACATGGCTTGATGTATCTCATGCCAGTGGGCTTAAGCACCTTCACATGTCCTTCTCCTGGATTCACCCCCTTCTGGCTCTCGGTGCGGGTCAGCTCTGACCAGCCAGAGCGGCTAGTACTTCCCAAATGATCAATTTCACAGAATCTGTGAACTGGAGCACAAAGCACAAAGGCTTTTAATATATAACGAGCATTTCTGGGACATTTGTTGCTTTTCAAAAAGTGACAAGACAAAACATGTTCTTACCTTTAGGACATGATGTAAAATCTACTTGAACCTCAAAATAACACTTTTAAAAATCAGAAAATATTCTCTGGCTACAGTGTATTCATTATTAAGGATCTCTTGGGACCCGGGGGGCAAAGGGCACAGCACTTGCCTTAAAACCACAGGCCTCATCAAAGGGTTCCTCAATACTCAAAGGCAAAGGAGCAGCCCTTCCAGCTAAGAGCATCTTCTTATCTCTGGCCCCACCTCTTCCTGTTCTGTCAGTTGCTGGGAGAGAACAACAGTCAAACTGAGCACCAATGTTGTAATGAGTGTGGTTACTCTGAAAACATCTAAAGGAAATAAGAAATTATATAGGGAAAAAATAAAAAAAATTAAAAGAGATCGATAACTGTAGGGCTAGAGAAGGAATTGACAAAATTTAGGGAACAGTAGCAAATGTGGAGTTGGATTATTGGTGTCCAAGGCAGGAGGGTTAAACAAAATACTGAGTACAAGAAGAATGAGAGTATGTGTCCACTTATAGATGGAATCGGAATTGTGATTTGAAATGTCTTAAAATAACATAACTGAAAATACTAAGGGCCAAAGACGCTATTCAAACATACACAAGAATATTTTCTGTAGGAGCCTCTTTACAAACAGGCAAGACTGAGCTAAGAAGTTCAGGATGTTGTTTAGCTAGTGTAATGGTGAGGAAAGGCAAGGAGTCACAGTTGTCCTAAGTCAGGACAGGGCTTCCTTAACAAGACACCAGGTGACCTAAGTGATGATTATACAGGTGTTGCTTTACAATCACTTGCAATACATGTATATTTTATGACTTTTTATTTTACCACAACAAAAAGCAAGTTAGAAAAAACCTGAAAACATAACACTAAGGAGTTCTATTCAGAAGCCTTAGCAATTTAACATGACTGAAGCCAATCCCAGAATAACTCTTGGAAAAGAAAGAAAACACAGTTATTTAAATTAACGAAATTCTTCTCCCAACCTAATTTTATGGTTTGCTTTGCTGTGAAGAATCAACACACACAAAACCATGCTACAAGCTGTACCTGCCCAGGATAATAAATGTGACACACCTACCAACCGGAAGGCTCTTTGTCAGTACACAACCTCTCCACCTTTTCTCACTGTTTACAGAGCACTCTCACATACCTGAACTGGCAACCAAGGGCTAGAGTTATTCCTACTGCAGAGAATTAGAAAAAAAAAAAAAAAAGTTCCTTCAGACAATGAAGACTCATTCCAAGCACACACAGCTGAAGTTCAAACCAGATGCCAGACCAGCGTCCGATCATAGACATCCACTTCATGATCCCTTTATGACGATGAATTTCTCATTCTCAGTAGGCAAACAGGCTCACATTTTTCCCCATGTGTAAATAATGCGATGAAAACACAATTACTCTCCTCATGAAAGCGTTACTTGTTGAGTCACTTTCACTTTTCAATTAAAGCACCTGCCAGAGGTATTATCAAGATTACCTTCCCTTGCTAGACCAGGCCCACAACGGAGCTGTGTCTCCTCCTATCTGAGGAGTTTGTACTTTCTGGCACAAGGAATGTGGGCAGCAGGCATGAATACACACCATAAATAAATAATAAATCAATTAACTGATGCATAAGACACAAACCCTTGAATTCAATGTGGTGTTTTCCACCCCACACCATCATTCCTGCACACTGACACCTGCACCAGGACTCTTGAAAGAACCCAACATGACACAGTGACTGCCCTTTTAACAGTGTGCCAATACATCTTGCACTAACAACAACAACAAAAAGTGTCATGTCACATATAAATCTCAAAAGTGAAGAGAGCTGGCAGGTTAATTATAGACACAAAGAGCAGGAACAAATGGCCTATGAGCTAAGCGAGCCTACATGTGTGGCGCAATGACCTCCCAGGACAAGAATTCATTAATCAGCCCGCAAGGACATACCAGGCACTGCCAGGTGGAGCTCTGTATTAGGCTCGGGACCCGGGTCCACATTCGGTAAGGCACAGTTTCTGTGCCTGAGGAATCTGGTTGGAGGTTAGGGATAAAGTGTGTACTTCCGAGAGGAAAAAATAAATTTAAAAAAGGCTTCTGTGAGACAAAGTGGGCAGGGGACACAGCGCCATAAGCCCGGGCTGCCTGGAGTGAGCCGGCCAGGCCAGGCCCTCCTAGGACAAAGTGTGACTGGCAGAGAAGCCAAGAGAAGGCCCCCAGTTTTCCAGTACTTTCCACCAAAATCCTCCCGTTAGGGGAGGAAGGGGTTTAAGTCAAAAGGACCCATAGGAATCTTTCCATCCCTACCCACTCCACCTCCCAGGGAGAGAGAGAGAAATACGCAGAAGGCTAGGGGTATGTACAGCAGGCTCAGGGCCCAAGAGCGCTGTGTGCCGCCGCCAGGTGAGGCACGGCCAAGGCCGCCACGGGCCGGCTTTTTTCCCTCCTTTATTCACTACAGGTGTTTATTGAGCCTATTCCAGACACAGAAGGAGCTGAACCCGGCGGCTCTTGGTGGGACATCCCCCTTGGTTTTGGCCCAGGCAGCGACGCCAATGCCAGATTCCCCCAAAGGCTCAATCCGGGCTCCCCGGGGTTTCACTTCATTTGAGGACCATGGACTTGGTGGCGTGGGCTGGAACGCGGTCCTTTCCAGACGTAGAAACTCTTGAGGCAGTTTTCACGCACCACCACTCACAGAGCGGGCGCCCTACCCAGGACCTCCTCACCCCCCGAAGAAAGCGGGCTGGCCGCGGATAATCGGAGTATCTGGCGAAAAGCTAGCTTGGCCGCTTCCCGCAGGGTGAAAACGGACATGAGTTTGCGTGGGTTTATTTCCAAAACCCCGTCTCCTCCCCGCCCCCCAAAAAGAGATTTATGGAAGTGACAGTCGGCCACTGACCAAGTTCCAGAAGTGGCTGACTAGGTGCTTCGTCGTTCCTCAAACGCGCGCTGCGCCCCGGGGACCCCCTCCGCCGCTCTCCCGCGGCTTCCAACCCGCTCGCCCCGACCGCCGCGAAGGAGGGCGCGCCACCGGCGGGGACCCGTCCCGCGGGGACCGCACGGCGCGCGGCGCTTCCGGGGAGACGGGGCAGCCGCCCTGGGGCCCCGGCGCGCGGCGAGGAGCTGGCGCACGGCCGGGAGCGCTCGGCGCCCCGCGCACCGGGACGCGTCCCGCCGGGCCCCGCGGAGTCCCACCCTGCCCGGTCCGCCCCACGCGCGTCCCGGACGGCTCCTACCCGGGAAATGGCGAGAGGCTGCTCGAAGTCCTTGCCGCCCACCAGGCGGAAGCCCCAGGGCCCGGGCCCCTGGAGCGCGATCTGCTGGGTGGTCATGACGCGCCGGGCTCCGAGCAGCTGGCGGAGAAGAGTGCGGCCGGGACGGGCGGGCGGGCGGAGGGCGGGGCCGGGCCGGGCCGCGTCGCCGTCGCCGCCGTCGCCGCTGAGCCCCGCCTGGCGCGCGGGGGACCGGAACTCGCCGGTCGGCGCGGTTTACCTTTGCAAGTCAGCGCCAACTTCGCGTTGGCATCTGTGGGAAGGAAGGCGGTCTTCGGAAGGTGCTTTGGATCGGTGTCGTTAGGCGCTGTGGCGCAGCCGGCGCGTGCGGTCCCCGCTACAGATGCACGAGTCTGCGCGCGGGTAGACGCGCCGGGCTGCGCAGCCAGTGGGGTGCCCCTGGCCAGTGCCTGGCTCCCGGGCTCGCCTTGCTGGAACTGACCCAGCGCCAGTGAGGCCATCACAGCGTTCTCGTTGGCCTCCGAGAGGTGCTTAGAAACCTTACCTCCACGCGGGTAACGCGGGCCCGACGTCCTTCCTCACAGCGCACGCCGCGAGTCCCAGCTGGACTGAGTTAAGTACATCACAGGGCTTGACTAGGAAGACCTGGGTTCGCAGCTGGCCAGCAGCTTCCTTATCCGGCGGCTTGATGTCCTCCCGCTGGAGTGCCAGCGGGGCCCGCATCTGACGCGGTCCGCTGTATCCCCAACTCCGAGTGAAAACTGAAATCCCTAGGCTTCCCACAGGGCAGTTACCAGAATGGTGCCATCTCTGAGCTCTTCTCCGGGTCTCTCCTGAACCCCCTCTTCAGCCCACCGACCTCTTCCTCGGGACCTTGGTCTGGAACACTCTTCTGGACATCTCCAGGGACCTTTCATTCAAATGCCATCTTCTCCGTGATGCCATCCCTTAGCGTCGCTTATAACGCCCCTCTAGACTGCCTCAGCCCCTGCCCTGTCCTAAGGCCTCTCCTTTGTCACAGCCTCACTTTGTTTGCATTCGTTCACCTCCATCCCTAAGCTTTAGTTCCATTAGGGCAGCGGTGTCTATTTCTTCTCAGCAGGGCTGTATCCCGCTGCCTATGTGCCTGGAATGAGCCCCGGGCCTTCGCACTGAGCTGTATCTCCAACTTGTTTTTATTTTTGAGACAGAGTCTTGCTTAATTGCCCAGACTGAGCTCAAACTTGCAATCCTGTCTCAGCTCCCACAGTGCTGGGATGATAGGCCTACACCACCTGGCCTAGCTCACCTGTTTCATCAAAAACAAAAAACACGTGCTCTTTGACTAACACCCTGTTGATTAGAAAGTGTGCTAATATTTCAAGCCCCTACCTCCTTGGGGTGGGGTGGAGGTTGGAGAGCCACCAAACAGCACAGGCATGGCAGTCTTGAATATTTTATGCCCCAGTAGGAGAAAAGGGTTGAAAACTCACAGCTTCTGTGCTTCCTGGGGGCAGAGATTGCCTATCATTCACCCCAGGTGCTCTGCTAGCCGTGGCCTGATCCAAGGGTGTGTCAGGAAGTGAGTATCCTGCACATGTATGGGGCTCACTACATGAGCCACATGTCAGGACTGAGTTTTCGTGTACTTTGATGTTGAATATTCACTTATAGTTGGACTCTACTTAGTTATAAAAACAGCCAACTCTTTGACCCAGTCATCCTTTTTCTGGGCAGTGATTCCAAGGACATAATTTAAAAGAGGAAAAAAAGTAATATGTACACAGATATTCATAGCCACATTGTTTATAATGACAAAAAATACTGGCATCAATCAGTAACTGAAAAGTAGCCAGATATGGTATGGCCCTATGAGGGAACAGTATGCAGTATGAAAATGTTCACTGTGAAGATTGGGAGGAGACAGAGAACTATTTTCTCACTGAGAAAAGAGAATAGAAGATTTATACCATTTTTTAAGCTATACATCTGGGTTAGCTTCCCTGTCTCTGAGACAAAATACCCAACACCCATGACCTTAAAAAAGAGAGTTTTGTTTTGCTTCACAGTTTCAGAGCATTCAGTCCATGACTGGCAGGATCCGAGGAAGAAATGGACACATGAAAGGGCCTGGAAGAAGAAGGGTGCTCAGCCCATGGGAGCCAGGAGGCGGAGCAAGAAGGAAGGAGATAGGGACAGGAATATACCCTTCTAGTCCCGCCCCCCAGGACCCATCACCAGCCACGCCTCCCTCTCCTAACTGCACATTCAGCTGCTGAGCTCCAGTGGACGAATCTCCTGATGAGGGTAGCACCCCTATGCCACATGACACATTGGGGGGGTCATTTTAGATCTAAACCATAATATCTACTTATTGATAATTATTGGAAAGTACAAAAACTCTTTACATTGGGAATTGGAATCAGGAAGAATTTTTAAGCTAACTTCCCCTACTGGTAATGTGAGCTTTGCAATATAAAATTGATAAAGTGGCCTCAGCTTCCTGGATGGAGTAAATGCCAGTCTTTCTCAGGGAAGGTCTTTTTGATCTCTGGTTTACCTGAAGACAAATACCCACTGCTGGACTGACAGCTCTAGTCTACAAGACGAGCTGTGGTACCTTAGACATCATTAGTCATTCACTCACACTTTCTGGCTCCCTCTGCGCTTTGACTACTGCCCAGTACTAGTTGAAGGACCTTGAGCAACCCTGCTGAACTTCAGTTTGTCTTATTATTATTATAATACATTCCAGAGAGTTTGTTGACCTAAACAGCCTTCATCAAACATCTGGGGGAGAGAGCTGGGAGAACGCAGGAGAAATGGAAGCATGGGAGAGGAAAGGCCAAAGAGGCAGTGCCTGGACTAGTCGATGGGAACAGTGGGTCTGTTTAGTTTTAGAATGCTTTCGGGTGGGAAGCAGCTGCTACCCAGAATCCCCCAGTCTGGTCTCTGCGGAGCTGGCAACTCCCATACCCAGGGACTATTGCCAGGACCTAGAGCCACTACAGTGGAGATCCTGCTTCCTGTAACAAGCAAGTCCATTTTTCAAAGTCAGGATTGTGCCAGATCCCACCTACAGTCTCATTTACTCTCCAGGACAAGTCTTAGACTTGTCTAGGTTACTTAATCCAAGCTACACTGGTTGTGACCCAACCAAAGCTAGTCACAGAGCTTCCATTCCTGGCTACTGCAGCCAGATCCCCTCCTGCAAAGCACTTGTAGCCAGGGAGAAAGACTGGGTGCCTACTGTGGAGATTTATGAGCCTCAGCTGTACCCAGACAGCCAGAGCTGCCGAAACTCTGGGCTCGCAGTAGCTGACTGCAGGACACCCTGCACCCCGGTGGCTCTCGTGTCGCCAAGTCTGTGTACTGTCTGCTGGGGCACCTTGTTCAAGTGAGTTTGGAGCAACTCAATTTTCTGTAACAGAACCACAACCCAGGCTTGGAGTCTTACAAAACACCTTATTGCCTACTTGGTCCTAGCATGTGGTGTTGATTTCCGTTTCTCGGGTGTGTGTTCTTTGCCAGAGCTGCATGGAGCTTGTTCCAGTGGAGGCTCCAGATCCCCTGTCTGAGGGACCCACGGGGAGAAGTGCCTTTGGCTCCACCTGGGACTGAGCCGGGCAGTGGGCTCCCAATTCTTTCCTCCGGCTTCCTTCTTCAGCCCCAGGAAATCCTGATGTGACCACTTGGGATTGGGAGCCTCTCAGATTCCCGTGCACAGAGCATGCTCTGTGGAGTGCCTGGCCGTAAGAACCCCTGGCGTGGCACTAAGTGACATTCCAGGGCCTGGTGAGGGTGTGAAAAGATAAGCTGATAAGGCAGAGGCAGACCAGATAGCTAGTAGATAAGAACTGAGGGACAAACCCAAGGATGGCAACTATGTTCCTCACCAGCCTTTCGGTTCCCACCACCCCCAGCAGGTGACACCAGGGCTCACAAAGGCACAGGAAGGCCTGGGCTATTACCACTTCTCAACAGCCCTGAATATCAAAAGGGAAAGAAATGCAAAACAGTAACATAGACAAGATGGTTCATATTAAATGTTTACATGAAAGAGACAAATAGACTTGTGTTCTCCACAAGATAGCTCATGAGTTTAGGGAAAAAAGTTTAACCTTTCCCGCGAAAGGGACCTGAATTAGAAGGTTCCAGGATCAAAGAAGGAAAAAACAAGGTAAAAATGATTAAGGTGCAGTATGTATGTATGTACACCAATTCCCAAGTTGAATGTAATTATTATGTATCACAAATATATGCTAAAAGTAATAATGAGAAATAAATGCATTAACTAAAACTTGTCTGTTTATTTTATTTTATTTTATTTATTCTGTGGCTTTAGAGATAGCCTCATCCAGAGAAACTCCAAGAGTTTAAATGTGAGACTTTTGGTCACATGAAACCACCTTTGGCTCTCTCTATTGTGGTTTGGATCTGGACTGTCCCCCAAAGGTCTCAGGCATTTGTATGTTATGGATTGTCTATAGAACCGTGTGCTGATGAGAATGGGGTCCTGGTCTGGAGAAGTGGATTATGGGGCTTACCACACCTTCCACACCTAGAAGGGAGGGAACACTGAGGTGGGACCTGGACAGATCACTGGGTTGGGACCTGAAAAGATATAGATAGATAGATAGATAGATAGATAGATATAGATAGATAGATAGATATATGTGTGTGAGTGTATATATATATATATATATATATATATATATATATATATATATATATATCCTGGGGGACTTGACTGGGCATGGCTTCCTGTTTGCCATGCCATGAGGAGCTGCCTCCACCTTTGCCTCTGCCATGTGCTTATGCTGTTGCCAGCCACCCCTGAGTTGACTGTAACACTCTGAAATTGTGAGCTGAAATGAAACCTTTCTTCCTCTAACTTGTTGATGTTGGGATTGAGTCACAACGATGAAAAAGTAACTAAGACACTGTCTAAGAGAGGGAAGATAGCTTGGGGTCAAGGTTACCCAACAGGTGCAAGCCCAGTACCCAAGTGTTATGGTTTGGTTCTGGCGTGTCCCCCAAAAGCCTCATGTATTTGGGAATGGTGGATTATCTAGGCTGTCAAAAGGTAGGACCTGGTCAGAAGGGGTGGATCACTGGGGCTTGACCCAGGAGGGGCAGATCGTTGAGACATGACTGGGAAGGGCGTGCTCTATTTCTGCCCTTCCTCACATGCACTGCGTCATGTCCTCCATGCTGTGGACAGTCTGGTCTCTGCTTTCCTCCAGGTGGACCTCTGCCATGTGCTTCTACCATTCCCAGCCACCCGTGGCTAACTAAGACCTTCTGGAATTGTGAGCTAAAACCAACCTTTCCTTGCTTAACTTGTGAACGTCAGGGAATATGCCCCAGCGACACATAAGTCACCAGGTAATAAACATTAGCCTCATTTACTAGACAGTGTGAGTTCAAGTATATGCTAGGTACTTCACCTATGTTGTTGACATTTCATCAGGGTAAGTGTCCAGTGAAGCATCACCAAGGAGGTCATGGAGGCACAGAGACCAATGCTCGCTGCCCCTTTTTCCAGATGCTGGGACATGAACAGCTGTTAGCACTGAGCCCCTTCTGGAGCTGCCTGCTGCAGAGAGCAGCCTTCCTCCAACACACACTTCCCGGGGTCGCCTGCACAGCTGGTTGATACAGGTGTGGGTAAAAGACTGGCCATTTGGGCCAGACATGGAACAACTCTGATGGTGCGTTTTGGCTCCAGTGCTCCCTATAAGATAGGCAGAGCTGCAAGCTGCCCAGTTCGTTTGCCCAATCCATCCTCCTCCTGGCTAGTTTCTAGAGGCGTCGAGCCTAACAATTCTTTTCTTAGTTACTTTTTGTTACTGGGACACAATACTCAACACTCACAATGCAATTAAGGAAAGGTTCGTTTTAAAGCTCACAGCTTCAGGCAGTCTCAGTCCACTCATGGGTGGCTGGCAATGGCAGGAAGAGTCTGGCATTGGTGGGAAGATGCTGCCCATGACGTCTCTAGAGGAAGAATCATGATATGGGAAAAACCAGGGCCAGAGTGCCTCCTTCAAGGCCACGCCCTCAGTGATGCATCTCATCCTCAGAAATTCACCCTGCCCAACCAGATCTCCACCTTCTAATAGCAAATGAAACACAGAAAATCCTCAACATCCAAATACATGAGGCTTTTGACCCAAACTATAGCAAGCCTCCTTAATAAAACATCCTACACAATGAACTATGTCTGGAATCCGAGAACTCAGCCTGCCGCATGCCCAGACAGATGAAGAGACTTCCCTGAAATGACTCAGTAACCAAAAAATCAGGGCAAAATCTATATGGATAGGCAGGGGAGAGGATATAGGATCTGGAAGGCTGGAGGAGCAGAAGTTATTCAGAGATTCCTAGAATCCCAGATGACCCTTCAGGACCACAACTCATGGAAGTCTAAAGGGCTGTATCTCCAGCTGACTCCCACAGTGCAAGTGTCATCAACTCGACTAGGCCTTTGAAAGATGGCCTTTTAGACTTTCTTCTCGGAAAAGTTAGAATCAGAGATGCACTTGAATAGTATGAACAAATACAGAGACAAAAAAATCTATACTATGGAGCAGAGACATAAACTAGACAGTGGAAGGGGGTGGGGATGGATAACTGGTAGGCTGTGCATCTGGGGGAGGGCTCTGAGTGCTAGTGATCTGATGTGGTGCCCTGAGAAGGCAAATGCTTTCCTTTAAAGCCCATCTCACTCCACCCACCCACTCTCTTTCTGTCTCTGACTCTCCCATGCCCCACCAATCCATTTCCTCTCAGGGTTGGCCTGTGTTGCTGGCCTGGTCTGGTCATAGCTGATACTGCAGCTGACTATTAATAGCATTCGAGGGCAGATAGAACAGGACCAGTTTCCATGACACCAGGGTTCCTAAAGCGTGGCTTTTTCTTTGCTGGTTCCCCACACCTCCTCTAGGTCCATCTTCTCTATTACCTTCCAAATTCTACTCCTAAGTGGGGGTAGAGCCAGAAGCCAACTAGCAGTGACAATGCTGTCTCCAGGTCTGCTCCCTCTGATATTAGATCACATTCCCAATTGGAGAGAGGAAGATGATGTCAGCCTGGAGTTCTCTTCTGCTACCCCTCAAGGCTAGCCACCTGGTCTCTGCCTTCCCTTCTCACCCATGGACCACCTGATGTTATCAATCCCAGAGGGTAGGAAAAGAGAATATGAACCACAGGTCTGGAAGCAAAAGGCAGAAGGAAAAAGTGAAAGTAAAACGAAGACATTACTATCCCAATCAGACTTTAGCTCCTATCTGAGGTCTTGAAACAAACGGCAGAGAGTTCTGTCATTTGTTACCTGTGAGGCTTTGACAAGTCGTGTAGCTTGCTCAGACTGTTTCCTGATTGTTGGTCAACAACTGTTTATCCGTCTCTTCTCATTTGGTATACACTGTTTGACGTGCTAAAAATTTGCAGCAAACGAAAGAGACAGCATTTTTCTTCCTCATAAAGCTTATGTTTTAGCAATTAGACAATCAAATAAATAATGAAATTATACATTACATACATATGCATTTACTTATGTATGTATTTGCATGTGTATGCTTTTCTATTCTTTGTGTCTTGGTTTTTAGATAAAAAGAAACTGGGACTCCTCTGAGACATTTTAGGGCTACGTCAAGATAGGCACAAAATGAGTGTGGGGTAGCTGGTTATGCAGAAATTAAGGAAATCTTTTAAAAATGATGAAAGTGTGTTGAAGAATGCTTAAAGAGCCTCCACAGGCCAAAGGTGGACTAAGTTGAGCACTGAAATAATAGGGAATAATAACACACTGGAAAAAAAACAAGAATCCACAATTGCTGGGCCAATAGATGGATGAAAGAAACAAGAGTTCTTATAGTAGGATTTTCAATGTCAACTTTTATATGTGGAGGCTATACAGAAGTTTCAAAAATCTAATTTTGCAATAATAATAATAATAAAGGCAAGAATCACCCTAGAATACAAAATCTGGAGTGAGAGTTTGATGAGGACCTATGGTTTTATGATCTTTTGATACCTGTTTTATTATTAGATACAAAGGAAATAATAATAATATATCATAGTCCATTGGGCTGCTATAATAAAGCACTATAGACTGGGTATATTATAAACACTAGATATCTCTTCTTGTATTCTGTGGTTGTGATTCATGACCAAGCTCTAGTAGATTTAGTGTCTTAGAAGGGACTGTTTTCTCAAAGACAGCACCTTGTCACGTCCGAATACATAAGAAGAGGCCAGAAAGTTCCCTTGGGCCTCTTGTATGTATCAAAAGAGTGGAGTCCTGATGACTTAACAGTTTCCAAAGGAGGTGACCACTTCCTAAAGCCATCACCTTGGCAGTTAGGTCTCAGTGAATAAACTTAGGGGAGAAACAGCCATTCTTTGTGTCTTAGTCTGTCTTCTTGCTAAAACAAAATACCTAAGTAATTATAATGAAAAGAAACTTATGGCTCACAGTTCTGGAGCTGGGATATTTAAAATCAATGTGCCAACAGGTTGCATATCTGGTGGGTGCTCCTTACTGCTTCAAGCAGTACCTTGCTGTGTCCTTTGGTATAGAGGCAGACTGTGTTCTCATATGACAGAAGAGCCAAAGACCTGAGGTCTGAAAAGTCTCTTTGATAAGTGCCTTAATCCTATTTGGGAATGAGGAATCTTCACAGTCTAGTCACCTCTTATAGGCCCATCTTTTAATACCTCTCTTTGGCAGTTAAAATTCAACACTGAATTCTATACCACAGTACAGACCATAATGTCTTACCGGCAAAGTCTAACAACATTTTACCAGATCAAAATTAATATCACCAATGAAAGGCAGAGCATAGTGTGACGCAAACATGACACCCAGAGAAGGACATAGCCTTGTATATGGCATATATAATATCTGTCTGGAAGTATATAACCTGAATGAGATCATAAGGAAACATCAGACAGCCCCCTATTAAAAAGAACCAAGAGGGGAAGGGGAGGACTACATTCTTCAAAAAGGCAATGTCCTAAGACAACGACAGTAAAGATGCAGACAATTTATCTGATACTAGACTCAGTATCAGAGGGAGAAAAGTCTAGGACATTATTAGGTCAAATAAACTCAGAAGCTAATAGTAGGATAGATCAACACATATTGGTGTAAAATGAACTGCTTTATAACTAAACTGCAGTTATCTAATAAACTATTGCTAAATCGGTAGGAAACATACTCCAAAGTATTTAGGGATAAAGGGCCATGATGTGTGTAACTGTTGTACAGCAGGGTCCCCAGAATCAAAACATTCTCAAGGCAGGAGGGAGCCTCATGAGACCCGGGAAGCAAGGAACTTGCAAGGCCGCTCTGCAAGGATGCAGGAGCAGTAAACAATTGCTGAAAAGATACTTGCCTACTAACCGAGCTGACTGAGACTTGTACAGTGAGCTCCAGGGATGCATCTGCTGGGAGTTGTCACCTGTGCCGAGGTGGGCTTTTCAGTAACTCAGCTGCCTTTGAGTCACCCATGCTCCTGTATATCATCCCTCACACATACTCCTGTAAGTAAGCCAGTAAACTCAATGGCTCACCAGGTTGGACTTTGGTATAATTATCACTTTGATCTATTATCTGTGCTCTATCTAAAGTGAATAGGTGTTCACATTTTCCCAGGAAAAGTTTAATGGAACAGTAAGTCATTGTCAAATGGTTCAGGAAAAAAAAAAAAAAAAAAAATATATATATATATATATATATATATATATATATATATATACATATGCACACACATATGTGAGTGTGTATATTGTGATGGAAGACAAGGAACACATGGAATAAAATTATAAAAGTAGGGAAATCTAGGTTAAGGATACACGAATATTCTTTGAACTGTCTTTTTTCTTGCAACTTTTCTGTAATACTGAATTTATTTCCAAAAGAAATACTTTTTTCAAAGAAAAAATGTGGCACGATAGTGTTGTATTCTATGAGAAAAATAAAGCCTAGGTGCACATGTCGATGATGAGGAGATGGGGGATGACTTCTCAGGGAAAGTGATTTGGCCTGGTAAATGACGCGAGCCAAGTGCATGAGCAACCTGTGGACACATCTGGGAGGAGAGCATGGCAGGAAGGAGCAATAGTAAGTTGAAAGATGGGATTGGGCTTGGCATGGCCACCACCAAGAAGGCCAATGGGGTGGAGCTGAATAAGTGAGGAGAGTATAAGGGATGAAAATTAAAGAAATGGCGGGGAGCTTGTCTGGGCAGGACCTGGGGCCCACATTTGGGATCCACTGTGTGAGAGAGGGAAGGTTTCCAGGGCTTTGGGCAAGAGGATTAGCACAATACACCTTGTGTTCCCAACAGTCTGCTGTGTTGAAAATAAATGGAAACGAAGTCAAGAAAAGGAATCAAGGAAGCAGTCGGTGGGCGGCTACGATAACCCGGGTGAGAGATGACCACTGGCTTGGACCCGGGGCTGGGCAGAGAAGCCCGAGCAGCGCTTGGATTCCGGCTGTACTTCAAGGCATCTGCTGATGGGCATAAAGGGAGGCACAGGGGGGTGTTGAGGGTGACTCAGATTTTTGGGCCCGAATAGCAGCTACAAGATGAAATTGCCATTAACTGAAAAGGGGGACCTGTGGGAGATGCAGCTTTTGAAGAAATGTATGTCAAGGAATTCCTTGAGGAGATATTTGAATTTCAAACACTGATTAGATATTTTAGTGAAGGTGTGGAACAAGCAGCTGAGGATAAGAGTCTAGGTTCCAGTGGAGAAACCCAGGCGAGAGATCGGCATACGCACAAGACTCTAAGGGCAGGGCCTGGGAAATGATGAATAACCAACAAAGGACATTGAAAAGAGCCAGAGAGAGAGAGAGAGGATGAGAAACAAGAGAGGTGGCCTCCCCCATGCCAAGTGAAGAAGGTATGCCCAAATCGGTATATTCGATGCTGCCAAAATTCAAGAGAATTTACAAGTGAGAATCAACAACGAGATTTAATGCTGTAAAATTGTTGAGGGTCTTGAAGAGAATCCTCCTTAGAATGCATGCAAGAGAGGAAGAAAGGAAAGTAATTGTATACAGTGAGCACAGACAGTTCTTTCAAGGAGTTTTGCTGCAAAAAGAGCAAGAGAAATAAGACAGTATCTGGAAGAAAGGGTCAGGAGAGGCTTTTCTTTAACTGAAAGGGGGCTAAGCCTTCAGGATCAGAGCAGGTTTCTGTGCCTGTCTCTAGAGAGCTTCACTGTTTCTAGGTACAAGTTCACCACTTGTTGTTCTTGCGGTGCCGGGTCCTGCTCTGGGTTGACCCTTTAATGCACTTCCATTAAAGCTTAACTCGCTATCTATCTGTCACAAGGCTTTCTAAAGTCTTTCTGGAAAGCGCTCTTTCCTCTTGTCTGGACACCTCCCTTTCCCTTGCCTCATCTACTTTTTTCTACCATAGCTCATAGAGCTGGAGGAGCTCTCCAGCTCCACATCACTCTGGCACATACCCTTGACCATGGCACCTTCTTTAACTCTAGAGACCGCTCAAGAAGCCCCCTTTTTAATTCTTTGGAAGCTTATAAAAATACTTAAGCTTTTTCATTTACATTTGGGTCCTCCCAAATGAAAGGGACAAGGACACTTCTAAATCCACAGTCATTTCTAAATCTAAAGCATCTTATCACAAAGGGGAGATTTCAGGAGGTGCTATCAGCCAAGCCAGGGTGTAAGATTATGAATTCTTAGGAGACAGAGTGGAAAAGATAAACTCAAGATAATATCCAAGAAATAAGTGACAGGTCTTATCAACAGTGGGGTGACATATATGCATAGAAATATTACATGCAGCCTACTTGATTTAACAATTTCACTTCTATGAATTTGTTTAGAAAAAATAGGCAAAGTATTAAATTTATGTAAAAATGGTATTCATTGCAGAATTATAAAATATTGGAAATACACCAAGTCTTAATAATAAAGAGTTGCTAAATACACCATGGTACATTTATACTATGAAGTATCACCAAAATGCTGATGCAAAGATTAATATATATTGTCAAAAAAGTATTTATGATACAGTAAATGAAAAGCATGTCATATACCTATAGCCTATATGCATCTAGAATACCAGCTGGGTATTGTGGTTTGTGTCTGGAATGTTCCCCCAAAGTGTGTGTGTGTGTGTGTGTATGTGTGTGTGTGTGTGTGTGTGTGTGTATACACACACACACACACAGAGAGATAGATAAACTGAGTTATTATATATACACGCTATTATATATGTATGAAATGAGATACTATTATGATATATTTTATATTCAGGTTTTATACAGAACCATAATAGATCCTTGTAAGAATCTTTAGAGAGGACCCAGCATTAAGAGTAGTGATTATACGCATTATCCACTTGTACTTCTGAAAGTTTAACAAATAACTTTGAACTATTTTATTCTAAAAGTTGAAACAAGTAGTTTTCTGAAGTGAAGGGTTAAAGTGAAGGGAATAGATAAGATTGCCCAGGGACAGATCATAGAGAGCAGCTCAGAAGCATTCGCATTTAGGGTGAAAAGAGAATGAGAAGCCAAGAAAGAACTCACAGGAATGAAGAGGGGAGAGGCAGAAGATCCCACAGAGACCAAAGAAAAAGAGCTATAAGAAGGAGTTATCTAAGCACGATATATATGTGCACAAAACATTAAAGTTCAATGTAAACATTATGTACTGCACATGTACATATTAATAAAATGGGGAAAAATAAAAAACAAGGACTCAAGATATTCAATTTGTTGGCTACCCCAAAATCATCTGCCTCCCCAAACCACACGCACATACTCTCTCATCCTCACCCTTTATCCACTTCCAGGAAGGAATTTCTTGGTAGCTAGGAGTCAGCTCTAACCAATGAGATTCTAGAGACTTTGGGGAAAGATTTTTTTTTCCCCCAGATGAGGGAAGCATGCAGAGAGAAAGTCTCTGCCCTGGGTTACTTCCTGCTTCCTGCCTTCAAATGTAGTTGCGTAAGAACGTGATGCCTCGAACTGCCACGGTAGCCAGATTGTCATTGTGAGAAAAAGGCCATGGGAATCCAAAAATATTAAGTCAAGTCCTGTCTTCCATGAGGCAAGACACAATATGACGCACAAGCTGTCATCTGCTGAGCTATGTGACAGGATAGCCAAAGTTATTCTTAGCTGATAAAGAAAAATAGGAGTACAAAGGTTTGGGTTATCTTGGAGCTTTTAGGTATATGGCTCCACGCAGGGAAGCCAACCTGTTAGTAATGGAGGGACTACAGGCAAAGAGAACGTAGAAGCATGAGGCCAAATCACACTCGGGAGAGGCCTGTGGTCTGTAGAGAATAGAGTGACAAGAAGTCAGCAGGGGCAAGGGAAGATTTCTCTTGGGCCATTGTTCCTGTCCTGATTCTGGCACAAGAGACACTAAGGAGAGGCTTAGACCTTCTACCAAATTTTCAAGAATGAAGAACGGTGTGGATGCTCCGGAGGTAGACTAGTATCGCTATTCCAGGAGGTCACTCTTGGAGCTGTGATGATTTGGTTTTGGTAAACTTTGGATGATCCAGAGGGCTATCGTCTTCCCAGTTCTCTATCCCATCCTGGTGTGATCACTGGAAAGGACACTGGCTGTGGAATCAGGCTATATTCTCACTTCTTTGTGTACTTTTGGGCTGAACTTCTCTAAGTCTCAGTGGCTTCACCTATAAACAGAGATAAGAACGCTTGCCTTGAAAAGTTAGTGTGAAAAGTAGATTTGGATGGAAAGTGCCAGTGCACATCAGGCACTAGAAAATCTGCAGAATTCTGCGGCAGGCAGACACTGCAAGTTGCTTTCAAACAGCCATCTTCCTTTTTTCTAACAGAATCCCACTTTAGCCCAGACTTTCCTCTCCTACATGAAGAAACTCACCCTCAGAAAGCTTAAGTAGTGTTCCTGAGGTCTCACAACCTAGTGAGGGTCCGAGACAGCCCTTTAATTTGCGTCTTGACTGCTAGCATGTTGCCCTTCTCAAAATCTCCTTTGTGGAGGAATTTGCAAGCTTATCCAGTACAACAGATACCTGACACGTGGTGGTTCTAAACTACAGTCTGCTTCTTCCCAGGTGCAGAACCTAGAAATGAGACAGAAGACACCAAAGTTTTTTTGACTTAGTCTCAGATATCACATACCATCACTTACGCCATATTGCATCGATCACACACTTGAACTGATAGAATGGGGGAAAGGACCACACCAGGATATTGTTTTGCTTTGGATCTGGAAGTCCCCAAAAAGCCTCATGTTTAGGAGACAATTCGATGGTGGGGGTTAATCTGCTGATTTCCTGTACTGTTAGGAGGGGGTCTGGCTGGGAGAAAGGGATCGCTGGGGCTTCACCTAAATGGGTTTATGCTAACTCTGCCCTTCCTCTCAGTTTTCCTGTCTTGCCATGCAAGAATAGTTTTCCTCCTGCTAGAGCAAGAACTTCCGCCATTGCCTGTTGCCCATAAATGAACTGAGACCTCTTGAAACTATAAGCTAAAATAAACCCTCCTCCCTTAAGTTGTAGATGTTGGGTATTCTGTCCCAGCGATGAAAAAGCAACTGAGATAGATATGAATACCAGAAGGTGAGGATTGTGGAGATGTCCACTGGAGTATTTCACCATCATTACAAAAATAGTTTTGATATTATTAATCTCCTGAAAGGGTTTGGGAATCCCAAAAAATCCACAGACTATGCTCTGAGGTCAATTATCAATTTACATAATTTATGCTAGTATTTCAGAGATGATTATGAGCTCTAATTCCTATTGTAGATTTGTCAGATATCATCTTAAAACAAGCCAGAGGAAGCCAGATACTAATTTAATCTTCTAAGTATTTTACCTCTGAAAATATCAGACTGACAGTCTTGGAAGAGCAGCATAGTTGGGCACCAGGACAGACTCATAAAGTGTCACGGGGTCGCTCAATTTCTTACCATGGATTTTTACCTATTGTAAATTTTCTTGAATAGTCACCTCTTTCCCTGGGTTTTCACGTTTTGCTGTTACAGTCAAGAAGAACAAGACAGTATGTTACTCTGAGAGAGATCACATTAACTTTTATTACACAGCCTATTAGCTATAATCGTATATATATATATATATATATATATATATATATATATATATATATATATGGTTTGGAGTTCTCTGTGGTTTTGGGGCATCTGAATGGTGCTGGAATGTATCTCTGACAGATTAAGGGGGACAACTGTATCTTCAATCTGAAACACTTCCTCAGCTACTCTGTTCCATAAATTGCCTAAGTGATAATTTCTTTAGTTATCCTGAATAATAAAAAAATAAAGGCATTGGCTAAGTGTTCCTAAGTCAGGCCTGATCAGACACCAACGCTTGGTAAATGCACCCATATGAAAGTCGTCAAAACATCCTTGTTCCCTTTCAGATATTTTCAGCACGTGGCATCCTGTGTGCTGCCCTCATGACCACCCTGGCTCCCTCCACTACATGGACACCATTCACTGCTGTGTTCTTCTCAAGACCTTGACCAGCAAAGCTCCAGCACTCAGCCTGTGTTCAGCTACACTGAAGTTTACAGTGGGACAGGGCAATGGTGTTTTCTAGTTTGCTACTGTCAACTCTGCAAGTCCACACGTCTATGGAGTTCTTGTTTGTCCAACTTCCTTCTCCTGTTCTTATACCAGTATACCCCCACCCTCCCGTGGTCTTCCATTTTTCCTATTCCGTGCAGTGTTTTGTTTGTGGTGCTGGGATTGAACTCAGGGCCTCTTGCAACCATGGAGCTACACCCACCACCACGATTCGACGGAGTCAACCATATTTCACCTTCTTTGGCCAAAGTGATTAGTTCAGGGAAATGTAATATCCAGGATGGGCTTGCCACAGTCTGTAACTGTTGAAAGTCAAGAAGGAAGGTCCCTTCGCCTCTAAAATTTAGGCTTAGAGAACTGAAAGAATGGAACAGAAGCTTCCCAGAGCCGTATTTCCCATTGCTGCATTTAGGAGGTGAAAATGTAGCCAAACAGGATCCACAAAGCCAAGAGTAAAATAAATACAGACAAGTCTGACTCTCTGATTCACCCCTGCCTGAGGCTAGTTCCAACTCCTTTGGTATGTCTCAACAAATGCCAGTAGTGTCAGATTTCTACCACTTAATCATTGAAAGAGCCTTCACACAATTGACTCTTTGGACCATAATTACACTGTGAGGAATCTACTCCCTGCAGGAGCATGTGTTGAAAGAAAATGGAGGGCTGAGAATGCAGTGAAAATCTAGAAAGACTGAGAAGGGGCTGGCCAGAGCCAAGGAGCCCAGGGGCAGCGTTTCTTGGGAGGGGACTACAGAGGAGCTTTTTCACTGGGTGGTAAGAAACACATTCTTATGAATTTGAAGGGACTATAAATTTGAATTTTCAGGAAGGTAATTTAAGTCTCCTAAAGATTTGAAATGTTCCCACTTTTTCAGCCAACAATTCTACTCAAAGTAGCAGTTTGGTTTTTGGAAAATAAACACTGGGGATAGACTCACTTATTCGCACCATCAATAGTGAGCTGGTCAAATATATTATGGAACTATGTCCAAGTTATATTAAGGAAAAAATGGGCCTAAGACTGTGTAGAGCATTTGCGATGGGTTTGGTATGTGCAGAGGAGCAAGTGAAAGGATTACATGGAGGATAGTTAACGGTGACCCATGCAGGAAAGGAGTATCATTATGAGAACTTGCATTTCCTATGTTTACATAAACCCAGATGAATCTGAGATTACTCTTGGTTCTGTTTCTGCTGCCATAGGAAAATGGTAAACTGTTACCTTCTTTCACTGATCATTGAGCACATTCTGAGTGTCAGCTTCTCTGGCTTCAAGGGTTCATTCACTCATTTATTTGATGAACAAAGAACTGGTGCCACTCAGCTCTGTCCTTAGTGCAGAACAGAACCCTCTCAGATCTTACAGGATTGCTTGCAAAGATAAATGGTTCCTGGATATAACTGCTATGGAGAGAAAAAAAAGAAGGGGATAAAATGCTGGAGGTGGCGGCAGTAGGCTCCAGTTATTTTATGGTCAGAGAAAGCCTTATTGAGAATGCCACATAAAGACCTAAGAAAGGAATGAAGCCAGGTAGCTATTAGCAAACAAGTCTTCCAGGCACAAAGAACAAGTATAAACCCCTAAACTGGAGGTGTGCTAAGTTTGATACTATAAGGGGACATGGGGGCCAGAATAAACCATGAGAAATTACAGGTGAGGTCAGGAGTCATGGAGAGCAAGGCTCGGCAGCCTATGGACTTGGGACCCCTGGTCTAGTCACACTGGACCAGGTTTAAAAGATTTAAAAGGTTTAAACCAAATACGAAATGATCACTCTGGTTACTTGTACTGAAGTAGAGGAGGCAAGGGTGGAGACAGAGTTCAACTAGAAAGTTACTACAATGCACTGAAAGAAAATAGCTTGGAATATGATGGTAGAAGTAGCTGGGTTCCCTGTGTAGCTTGAAAGTATGTTAATGAATTTGCTCCACAGGACAGAGGGCATGAGGGAAAGCTCAGTGGTGCTCGAGAGGAAGACCCAGCATGCAGACCTCCAGAATGCCTCCATTGGAGGCAGCCCCCTCTGATGCATTTCGGAGGTCCATCCCACTGCATAGTGGCAGTGTTGCAAACCAGTGCTTTAAGCTGGAAATGAAGGATAGAGGCAAGGGAGAGAGGGGTGAGGTCTGACCTGTGCCCTGTGTCTAACAGATCCCACGTCAGAACAAGATGTGGGTGGTCTTAGCCATGGGATGGCAGGGGGCATTCGAAGCCTAGTGTCTCTACATTTGTTTGGGAGAAGAAACCATGCAATCCACCACAGCAGGAGAAGACTCATAACCAGATTTACTTTGATTTAGAAAACCAAGTGTTGTTTTACCGGTTTTGAGAAGGAAGTCAAGATTAACTTAATACATTTTACAATGTTTCAGTTTTGCTTTGAAAGATATATGTGTTATTTTGTCATCAAAACAAATACATATTTTGATTAAAAAGGTGAAATGGTCAATAATCATCACTTAAGAAAGGGTCTTGGAGTTAGGTTGAGAAAAAGGGAAGAAGTGATTCTTTAAGGGTTGATGGCAGATGGGAAGAGATTAAGAATGGAGAGATACTTAGCTGGGTGGCACATGCTTGTATTCCTAGCACTCTGGGAGGCTGAGATAGGAGTTATAAGTTCAAGCCCAGCCTGAACTACACTTAGAAATTTAATGAGACCCTGTCTCAAAAAAAAAAAAAAATGGGCTGAGAATGCAGCACAGTGCAAAGGCCCTGGGTTCAAACGCCAGTATCAGGAGGGAGGGAGAGATGGGGGCAGAGGGAGGGAGGGAGGGGGAGAGAGAGAGAGAGAGAGAGAGAGAGAGAGAGAGAGAGAGAGAGAGAAATTTGGGAAACAGAAGCAGTGAATACAAGTCTCAGTTGAAAATCTTGGTAAAGGAAAGAACCAAGGAATGACTGCCAAGCACACACATATGCCACACAGTTCTGAATCAGGTTTATTAAATAATATGTACAGCAAAGGTTGTAATTCAACACATCTATGTATCAGATCCACTCAATAAAGAAAAATAAATGAACAGAAAAATCTGTGTCTGCATAGTTCATGCTCTCAGTGTGTCACTTAAACAGCAATACTTTAAATTAATTGGTATATATGTCAGTCGTTTTCCTTTCAGAATATAATCTTTTTTGTAGGAATCTATTGTAGCAATAGTCCTTAGTACTACTGCAGATGAACAGAATGGCTGCAGAACATCCATCAATAAAATAAAGTCAACTGAGGTAATAGTTACCTTCTCTTCCCAAAAGAATTACTGTGAATTTTAACAGTTTACAATGGCTATTTTTGTGCTAAGTCTGCAGGTATGTTATTTGGGATTCCTTCATTTAAATAAAAAGGCAAAAAAAAATCATGACTTCCTTACTTTAATCCCTTCTGTTCAAATTTTTAAAATCGTTTTTATACAAGGTAGGTACATGGGCTATACAAAGTTAAATATACATATTTACAGTCCCACTTCTCAAGCACATGAGTTTTGTTTTCTTTTACTGATCCCAGAGAGACTGCAAAAGATAAGGAGTTTGGGCTTGCCCTCGCCTGGAAGCATGGCTAATATATCAAAACGTGTTGCAAGGCATGCCGCCAGTTTGTTGCACTTGCTGTTAATAAACCTGTAGAAACATTTCAGCATAAAAATAGGTACTTTATATTACTAAATGTCTGAAGACAAAAGAATTAATTGGAAACCTCTTTTTCTGTCATATATAGGAAGCGAAAGTGATGCACTTTTTAACATGATTTTATTAAAGATGCACAAGAGGGTGAGGGGTATCTGGAATTAGGGATATACACAAATGTGTGAGGCTGGCATCATATGCAAATGTGGCTTTACAAATTGGTTTTATTTTCTAGCTGTATTTAAAGAGGTGTTCAAAATTACCTACTTAATTAAGAAGCACCCCTCAAAAAATTATTAGATAAGATCGCATTATTAATGGTTTGCATCTAAGAAAGACCATGAAACACATTAGCCAATACAAGAGTTACATTCCAGAAGGGTGAAATGCTGCTGCACAAGGCGCACGTGCGTGTGCATTTTTACCATATTCCCTCAGACAGAGAGAAAGCGTAACAGCAGTGCCCTTGAATGATGAAGCCGACCCTCCAAAGCAATAGGGTTTATTGTCACTGGAACCTAAAAAATCGTAAAGGCTCTTTCTACCTGGGAATTCCCCTTCCCTTGCAGTTCAGCAGCCTTTAACTTGTGGCATTAAGACTCTGGTCCATTCTAGTTAAACACAAATGTCTCTGGGAAGAGGTGAACACACTTCCTCTTATGAATCATCTACACATAGAGTGCGAATGAACTGGTGGCAGTTTCTTTCCTGAGAGCCTCCTTGAAAGAAGGGTACGGATTAGGTGAGGAGGCTGTGGCAGAACTGGTGGGTGATGGGAAGCTGGGGGGGGGGGATCCTAAGATGGGTATCTGGGGTGGCAGCCGAGGCAGAGGCACTGAAGACAAATTTTGCCTACTTGTAAAGACTCCAAACTTTGAGACACTTGTTCTGGGACGATTCTGTAATAGATACAGAAAGCCAGTGTTTCCAGCACCTACTCCTAACACCTAGAACAGCTACTGCTATTTGTGACCTTGGGAATGGGTTTGTGGGGATGGTGAGAGCACAAAAATGCTGGAAAAAGTCCCATGTTTTTCCAGACACAATCTACCCTCATGCGAAGCCACCCTCTCCCCGCATCCTGGTTGTGCAAAGACGAGCCAGTGGAGACAGAAATATGCCGACGCCGCTCTAGGATCTCTGCAGGAGAAACTCCTCTTCCTCTCACACCCTTCTTAGCACATACCACAGTCTCTCTTAGGTTCCTTTTCCTGTGTCTGTCTCCTCCATCACCTCTGAGTCCCTGGTCGGCTGGGAATGGCTCACTTCTATCTTTGTGTCTTCAAGGGATCCAACAGAGAAGCCAATAAATGTCCTTATCACAACTTGGACAGAATTGTGACGAAGCACCCCGGGTGTCCAGGGCTCCCACCTCAGATCTAGCCCTCAGAATGGACAGACCCCCTCGCTGCTACTGGCCGTGGCAGAACTGCCGCTTAACACTCAGTACATTGCATATATACGTGGCTCACCAGGTGCTTTAGGATTCAGTTGGTGGGGGGTGGGGTTTACATTCTGAGTGGCCTTTGATCTCCTCCAGGGCAACTCTAGCAGTCCCTGCTAGACCTGGAGTATATATATATATTGGGTATCTCAGCAGACCACACACACCGAGGCATGTCAAATGAATCGCTGCTCACCATTCTGGGTTTCTGTGAGACTAGGCCTACTAATGCCAAACTACCCAGTCAAACACAAGCCAGCAAAGATTAGCAGCAGTGATCCAATAAATGCAGCTACCCTGCCCTGAAGTGATTATTTATATAAGAGCCAGTGACATGCGAAAGGAACACACCACAAGTGACCTCCAGATATGCAGGGTTTCTTGACTTAATTACTTGGAAATACAAATATATTCCAAGAAAATGCATTTCTGCCTGGCCACATGCTCCTCAGTTCTCAGGATGAACCTTATGTGCTTCTTGTCTGGACATCAGGGTCGTCAACAGCAATGCTGTACAACAGGCTGAATGTGCCAATCCAGGAAGGGATTCCACCTTGGGCAGTCTGGGGGCCTCTACCAAAGTCAAGGGACAGCATCTGCAGCTCAGACTAAACCCCGGCAGCACTGCAACGTCAGCTGGCTCCAGGGATGGAGAATGGAGCAGTAAGTGGATGCTCAGGCGTGGCGCCTTTGGGACATGGCTGGGACCTATCTATGTGGTACCCAAAGGCTGTGCTAGGTTGAAAGACTCCTCTGAGATGGAGCTCATTAAGGCTGGGGCAGCAGGAAGTATTTCTGGCTAACTCTGCTCCTAAACTCTACTTCAGGTCAGATTACCCAAGAGGTGGAGTGAAGGCTGGAGAAGCTCCCAGAGCAACTGAGTTCATCTGCCTCAATTCTTTCTGCTTAGCACATAGTTCAACCCTCATACACAGTGAGTTTCGTCAGGCTTGAGTTTTAAACACAAGACTTCTCTGTTCCTCGTTTTTAACTTCTTACTTTATCCACTGCATTGATTTTCCTACTGACTCAACACTTAAAGAGATTGATTTGAGAATTATGCTTCATCCTCCAATAAACATAATCTCTGTGGTCTTCAGTCTTCTTATAGATATAAAGGCTTTACATAGTTGCCTGGAAAAGTGCCAAACTGCCTTGTCCTTCTTGAAGTACCTATAAAAAAAAAAAAGACACATACACAAAATGAGAAGCCTGGCCCCCTAAGCTCAGAATGCACGGTAGACATCCCTGCCTGAGTGTCCCTTGTAACATCCTTAGCCCATCTATTTTATGTGTGTATGGGTCTTGTTCTGTAGCGCAGGCTAGTCCTGAACTCACTCTGTAGGCCAGGCTTGCCTCAAACTCACAGAAATGCTCCTGCCTCAGCCTCCTGAGTGCAGGGATTACAGACATGTACGACCATGCCTGGCTCATGTGGTGCCTTGATCTTGCTAGGCAAGAGCTTTAACCACGAAGCTACACTTCAGCCCCAGTATTTATCACTTTTGACCACATTTTCCCTCCCCCTTTCCCTGTCTTATCTCATTCAAACTACAAAACTATACTAGCAAGATGAGCCTTTCAAATATTCCTATTTTTCCAAACAAAAGAACACAGGTTCAGAAAGCTTAAGCCCACATTGCCCACATTTCCTCAAGTGTCAGAGGCAAAATCTGTATCAAGGTCTTTGAACTCCCAGTCTTTTTGAAGGAATTAGTATATTTAGCTAACACAAGAAAATATCTGTGATTTAGTTTCTAAACTGCAGCACTTCTAGCAGCCCACTGACCTGGAGTACACAGCAAAAAGCCATTCCTCTCAGAAGCCTGGGACCAAGCCAGACCCCTGATTTTTTGGTTTTGTTTTTCCTTTGTATTTGTATTGGTTTTTGTCTGTTTTGAGGCAGGGTCTCACTCTGTAATCCAGGCTGGTATTGAACTTATTACATGACCTGGGCTGACCTCCAAGATAGAGCAATCCTCCTGCCTCAACCTCCAGAGTGCTGGAATTACAGGAGTGCACCACCACACCCATCCTGGTGTTAGTCAAGACCTAGTATCAGTCAAGATTTTGTGTTTTTTAAATAAAAGCTTCAAAAATAGTATTTCCAAGCGCAAAACAGACAAATATACAGCAATGTGACATGTATATGGACCAATTCCTCAGGTTGAATGTAATTACTATGTACTGCAATTACTTACTAATAAAAAGAACAATTTTGGGGAAAAATAAGTGGCCTGATCTAAAAAGATATATAAATGGAAATCCAATGAATAACAATAACTAATGCCACCATCTGCAGCTCTTTCCTGCCACACAGGTTGGCATATTTGGCTTCTAGGTCCAACATTAATAACACCCACATCCTCCTTAGAGCAAAGAACTTGGGTGGCCCAGCCTCTGGTGGTGGTGGTGGTGGTGGTGGGGCCCGCGGGGCTCTTTTTTTCCATGCATAGAACATCATGTTTTTCATAGCACCTTACTCTTAAGCTCTTCCATCAGTGCCTGACTAGGAAAAAGAGCATGACGAAATTCTTACCAACAAACCACCCATCGTCACATTTTTCCATGACATCCACGATGTCGCCATCTCGGAGTTCCAACTCGTCATCGTTCTGTGGTACGTAGCTATATAATGCCTGATAGCTAAGTCTACAAACGACAAGGATGAAGAAGTGACTCGAGCACTGACAAGATCCAGCAGTGAGCTTTTACATTCCACTGCTGCTAAATCAACATTTAAGAAGTGCTTCTTGTTTATCATTAGGGATAAAACGATTTTACTGACTTTTTCTTTCGTAAGTTTCTTCTTATCTTCTCCATTGCATTTTTCAGCTCTGCCAATCCCTCATCTGGTACAACGTGCTTCACTCTGTTCTCTGATGTTCCTTGGTCTGTGCCCACTCCTTTCCCCCACTCAGTATCAAACCCTTTCTAACGGACTGCTACCAGCTGCCTATTAACATCAATAAAGCCACCAGTGCTTCTTCCATTTCCCAAGGAGACTATCTGCTGGATATACCTCGTGTCCTGCTCTGAGGCACATGGCACTATGGGCAAGATGCTGCCTGCTGTGTCCATAAAAGTGAGCCATCCTAAGTCCTTACCTGCATCGCCTGCTTCTCTTCTCAGTCTCCTTTGCTAGCCACTCCTCACTGCCTCACGTTCCCATGGGTAATCCTGTATATACTCCATGGGTAAAAGGAGGCTATCCTATCCCAGCTCAGACCCACATCACTGTTTTGCTGGGTTAGTACTTTTAAGATCAACATTTTTGTCCCTTGTCTCTGAAACCCACCTTCCATTCTGTTATCAGTTATCTCCCTAAAACAAATAACGATCAGTCTATTTCTCATATTAAAGGCCTTCAGTGGTTCCCTAGTAGCTGCAGAAGAAAATTCAAATTTATTTCAACTGCACTGTGGAACCCACTATCTGGTTTCCTCCTACTTCTTGAACTTATCTCTAACAATCTTCTTTGCGAACCTATACCACAGTAACACAAGCCTCTTCAAATTCTCCAAATACTGTCCATTTCATACTTCCATATACGGTCTCTTCACCAGGGAAGACCTTTTCTTTCCTTAAAATCCAGTTTTCTCTCAATGCTTGGTTCAAATCCTTCTTCCTCTGTGAACAGAATTTCTTCAATGTTTGGAATCATAGGAGATTTCCAATACATTTTGAATGAAATGTGTTCACTCGTTTCTGCTCTGAATTAACTGTTCTTTCCTTTATATCCTCCACAGTACTAGTGTAGAAACTAGTCAGCCCAACTCTCATGTGCCCACGTACGGCAGGTAAATCTTTATCAGTCTCTGTCTCCTAGTAGTCTATGACATTTGTTTATCCACCAGATCTTTCCACAGTGGCTGACAGGAAACATGGCCTTTATCAGAAATCCTCACAGGAGAAAACAGTTTGTTCATTCCCCCACCGTCAGCCAAGGGTCCACTTCCTAAGGCCAAAAGTCTAGCAAGAACACAACTGAGAAGCAAATTTTGCCAAGTATACTTACAAATCTTGTGAGGTTTGACTCCTGTCTGGGGTGACTCTTCGTTGCTGGGCTTGCGGTTGCTGAGAAATGATTAAAGATGATTTATTGTCAGAAGGGGATACCTTGTGATGAAAGTCAAGGGGATGAGAGACAGTGCTGCAGTAATGAACAGATTTCTCGGCAATGTTTATGATTTCATTGCAAACTGCTTCCTGTGAGGTGGCCCCGAGATATCCAGGAACCCCCATGGAACAGTCAACGTGGGGACAAAAAAAAATAAAAGAGAGGAAGAGATGTGACATTCCGGATGAAGCGCATAGGTCCAGGAAAAAGAGTTGAAGATCCAGGTTAAAAAAACAGATATTCCAGTAGTGGAGTGCAGGAGAGATCCAGGCGTAAGCATGGAAAAACAGGTAAGATACAGAATAATTTGGGATTTAGTATGAATATTAAAAAGGGGGACCACAGCATAAAAGCATATAATTAGTCAGTAACTGTTACAAATGGAATACTCTGGACAGAAATGCAAGTGTGTATCCCCAGTCATGCACTAACACATCAATTTAATCCCACATAAAGGCAGAGTAAAAAATGGTCTCTAAATTCCTCTGCTTTTGTTTTTGAGAGAGAGAGAGGGGTGGCCTAACATCTGGCTCGACTATAATAGCCATGGACCCTTGTAAATAATGACTGTGAGTTGATCAGTCATTCCTCTAGTCTAGACTCTGGAGTCACTAAGGATTCTCTTTAGAGAAGCTACAGTCTTATTCAGCAGGCATCTTACCACATAGCTCTTTTCAGATTCTGTGAGATCAGGTCCTGCTCTCAATGAATGATGAGAAAGCTGTGATCACCAAGCAAATCATAAGGAGACATTTTAGCAGATGTCACATCAGAAAGGATTCAAAATAAAAGCATGAGCCAATCCACGTACCACAACATCACATTCAGATGACACGGGATACTCGCAGCCCAGGGCCGCTGAGTGTCCATGACAACACGGTGGACGCAGAGGAGAAAATGTAAAGGTGTAGAGTTAGAAGCAAGCACCAGGCAACAGAATGGAAAACTGAAAACATGGCTGGAGCAAGGTGAGAATGAACAACACAGGACCCCAGATTTGTGGGAGAGAGACACAAAAGGGCGGTCTTTAGGAACAGATGTGTGCCCACGAAGCACACATATCCCAGCTAACAGGCAGCTCGGGAAGGGGAAGGGCTGCTGTACCAAGACAGTTTCGGATTTTGTTGACTGAGAGTCTTTGACACAGCAGACTTGTAAAAACATCAGATCAGGTAAGACTTGGTACTTATAAAAACTGATAAAGGATAATACTTTTGAAACATTCCTGTGTAATATTTGAGGTACCAAACAAGACCACTCTATAGGAAAAATCTGCATATGACATTCCCCAGTGTGGTATGAAGTGAGTTCATATAGCTCATATGGCAGAGCTCGTTTTCAGAAATTGAACCAAGTGTCCTGGACAGACACAGAGGTGAAACTGACGCTGCCACTCTCAAGCCCAGGTACCACATGTGGATATGGAAGCACGTGTGCAACTGGGCCACACAGATTCACCTCTTAAGTGGGGCTCCGAGGGTAAGGCCTGGCATTCACTAGGAAGAATGTTTGAAACCCACCCGGTCCCCAAAGGATTCAATTCTGAGCTCTAAGAAGACTCTTTGAAGAAATATTTGAGAACCCTCCAGTATTGCGCAGTAACTTCAGTGGGCCACAGCAACTTCAGGGCGTCTAGAAGGGCACTTGGAAGTCTTTTGGGCAGGACCTGCTTGTTTCATAGGGAGTCAGAACACTTTCTGAGGTTACACAGCTACTAACTACATGTATTCTTGTCTCCTGTCCTCCTCCACTATCCCACTTCATCTCTCTATCCTCAGACCATCTTCTGCCTTACTAAGCATGCGCAGTGGCGTAGTCAACAAGGCCCAAGAAACTCTGGAGACAGGCAGGAGAGGTTGATTCCCTGTTCTCTTTTCTTTTGTTTGTTTGCTTGTTTTTGTTATTGAGACAGGGTCTCACTCTGCAGCCCAGGCTGGTCCTGAACTCACTATGTGGCCCAGGCTGACCTCAGACTCCTGCCTGAGCCTCCCAAGTGCTGGGATTACAGGTGTGTACCATCATGCCCAGCTTTATGTGGTACTGAGGAATCGAACTCAGGGCCTTGTGCTTGCAAGAAAAGCTGTTTAACTGCTGTGCCATTCCTTTAGCCCCATTTTCTTAAAAAAAATCCCAGAAAGCTGATGTGCAGAGGGGTTTAGCACATGCCGCAGTGCCACACAGCTGGTGAGAGTTACAGCTGTTTGGCTGCTGCTTCCACTCCACCACACCATGCCTTCCTGCTTCTCATCTCCACTGTGGAAGCCACATCCTTTGGCACACTCTTCCTGAACTGGTTTCACTCAATTATTGTACTGTCCCTTGGATTTTGTTGACTGAGAGCCTTTGACACAGCAGACTTGCAAAATCATCAGATCAGACAAGATTGGGTACTTATAAAAGCTGATAAAGGATAATCAGGTTATCCAAACCTCTTCCAACTTGCCACCACTCAAACCAGTCCTCTCAGATTCTGGCAGGAGTGACGGAACAGATGGAACCAAGAGCATTTTATGCACCTTCTACAATGTCTCTGGACCTGTAGGCCTTAGCCAGTGACTGAGAGTTGACCCTGTGGGCTTAACTCATCACCCATCAGCCTCTGAATCAAGGCTTCTTTGTAACAGAGGGGAAAAAAATGGATGTTTCTAAGGTGAGTGTGGCGGTGTACATCTGTAATCCCGGTACTATGGAGGTTGAGGCAGGAGAATTGCCATGAATTCCAGGCCAGCCTGGGCTACAAGTGAGTTCAGGACCAGCCTGGACTACAAAGCAAAACCCTGTCTCAAAAATCAATCAATAAATAAAAAAGAAATAGGGATGTTTCCAAGTACATGCTGTGAGGCCTTTCAGAAGAACGAAATTTACTTTGGCATTTTGACTTGACAGAAGAGACAATCTGCTAGAAGAGAGTGCTGTCCAAAAGCAAAAGTGGCTGCCCAAGAGGAAGTTGCCTGCCAAGCAGCTAAGGGTTGAGGCTGCCGTCATTGTTAGCAGAAGGGATACTGTGGAGCAGTGCTCTCAAATTCTAGTGTAGGTAGGTATCACCTGGAAATCTGATGAAATGTAGGCTCCTTATTTCTATGTGGTGGTGCTAGTGCTGCTGGTTCTCAGACTAATGTTGGGAAGCAACACTGTAGAGCAGTTTAATCATCCTGATATGAAACATACTGAGATTCTTTGGCTACACCACAATTGGTCTGGGTTGCATCTGGCCAAAGCAAAAGTTTTCTCACACTCACCCACTCAAATTTCCAAATTTTAGTTGGTGGCCCGATGGTCTCAGGTCAAAAACAGCACAATGTGAAGATGCAGACAATCTCTTGGCATATTTTTCACAATTTACAATAGCCCCTCGGCATAGGTAATGCCAAAGCTATATTGGAATTAATCATTTAGCAAATAATTTGATCCTCAAAAGAGGATTAATGAATCACATACAGTAAGAAGGATTTTTATAAGCACCTTGTGTACATCACCTCCTCTGAATCTATAGTAACAATGTGACTTAGGCCTGAAGAGGGTATTTTTAAGGTTCAGGGAAGCCTAAAGAGTTGCACAGGTGGCAAAGCCAGGGACCATACTTGAGGAGCCCCAGAGTGTTCCATCTCCATATACTACCTCCCTCTTGGGTCATGAGAGAATTGCTGGTATAACTATAACAGCAACAGTCAATTTCTATCTCTCCTCAAAACAGATACTACAACTTCTTAAACAGATTTTACTTTAAGTTCTTAAAGTCATTGCCTTCTATAAAAGGTATGATATGCAGTAAAAGAGCATCTAGACAAATGCTGATGGCTCAATTAGAACCTTCTTTGGTCTCAGGCCACATCCAAAGTAGAAGACAGGAACAACGGCTTTAACATCTTGACTTACTCATCTCTACCCCATTCCTGAGACCTAGAAATAACTAGGTTCCAACACAACAAGAAGAAATCACAATTACCAATATATATGCTCTCAACACTGGGGCACCTAATTATGTAAAACAAAAATTATTGGGTTTGAAAGGCCATGTAGGTCCTGATACAATTATAGTAGAGGACTTTAATACTTTATTAACACAGACAGGTAGGTCAATTAGACAGAAAGTAAACAAAAAAAAATACATTTAAATGAAGTCATAAAAACTTGGACTTAATGGATATCTACAATATCCCACCCAACATCGACAGAATATACTGTCTTCTCGGTAGCACATGGGACATTTTCTAAAACAGACCATATTTTTCCCCACTATTTTTATTAATATACAAACATGGTATTTACAATGAGTTTGGGTGTTTCCTACATCTATGTATCACATCGACTTCACAATCCCTTCCGATCTTCTACTCTCCCACCCCCTCCCTGTCCTTTCCCCCGGCTCCGGCTATCACTTCCTATGGTTCCAAAGAATGTCTGTGTTCTGGGTTTTCCAAGTCCGAGAAACCATATGGTGTTTAACATATTAATCTACTGCCCCTAAGTCATTTCACTCAAGTCACCACTCTACCCCAGCTTCCTATTCCTCTAATGGGTTCACAGTAGTCAAATCTTGATATCTTCTCTCTGAATCCAACCAATCCCTTCATTGGGATATACATCAAAAGTTTTTTTCCCATGTTTTCCTACATCTTTGTTGTTATTGTTAAACCTGGCCTTACTCACCAGTTCACACTAGAAAATAATTATAAGCATGTAGTTCAAAAGGACAGTTAATTTGGGAAAGAAGAAAAAATAATAAATAAATAAAATTCAATTGCCTTAGCTGAATACTGGAAGGTGCACATTTGTACATTCACAAGGTTATGTTTACATCAATCAGTTTCCTTAGGATAAACTTTCATTAGTGACCTAATAAGTGAATTGCTACAACAATACAAAGTTAAAACTATATCACACTGCTACATTCAATGAACTTAAATCTGTACCACATAAATATACTTAAAGCAACAGACATGTAGGCAAATCTAGTTATTTTTAAATTTCCTAACTTTCATATCTTATTTACTCATATTTCACTGATTACTAACCTACTTTTTCTCAGCTCCTTCTCCTCTAGCTGTTGTCACTTTTTCTCTGGGGTCATTGGTGTCGCTGGTCTCCCTTTCACTTTCCAAGTTTCCTTTAAGTATTTTCTGCAGTACTGGCTCAGTGGCTACAAATTCCTTTAAGCTGTCTCTGCCATGGAAAGTTTTAAGTTCTCCCTTTAAATTAAAAGATAATTTTGCTGGATATAGCAGTCTTGGCTGGCATCTATGCTTTTTTTAGTGCTTGGATGCTATTGCTCCACGATTTCCTTGCTTTTAGAGTTTGGATTGAAAAATCTGCCATTATCATGATGGGTTTATCTTTGTAGGTCACCTTCTGTTTTTCTCTTACCACTTTCAGTATTTTCTATTTGTGTTGGGTTTCTAGAATTTTAATTATGATGTGTCGTGATGAGGGTCTCTTCTGATCAAAGTTGTTTGGTGTTCTATATGCCTGCAAAAGTTCCATGTTCATTTCTCTTCTTAGATTTGGGAAATTTTCTTCCATTATTTCATTAAACATGTCCTTTAAGCCTTTTGTTTTGTCCTCAGTCTTCTCCTCGATTCCC
>PVKB01000054.1:1182150-1309094 GCA_004027205.1 Ctenodactylus gundi | reverse complement strand
AATCTATCAGTCGTTGTAATGACTCGCTTTCTTTATTTACTTTGTATTCTTCATGGCCTGTATATTGCAGCTTAGTCACTTTATTTTCTAGGTCTGACATACTATTCTGAAGTTGTTTAAAGTCATTGCTTATTATTACCTGCGTGTTTTTCGTTTCCTGTATATCTGCATTCAATTTTTCTATATCTCTGTTGTGTTCTTCTCTAATTTCTTCTTTTGTCTTCATTATCTTCTGGTATATTTCTTCTCTGGTCTCCTCTAGTTGCTTTTCAAGGATTGCTTTTTGCTTATCTGTGTATTGGTGTAGCTCTTCTGCTGTCTGTTTAATTGCCTGCTTTAATTCCCGTTTTAATTCACTGAATTTCTGGGACCAGAAGTTGCCATCATTTTTGTCTTATTCATCTTTATTTACCCTGACTTCATCTCCTGGGGTTTCAAGTCTTTTTGTAGATTTGTGCCTGCACTTCCCCAATTCTTTGGTCTCCTCTAATTCCTTTTCAAGGCTTGCTTTGTGCTTAGCTAAGTGTTCTTGTAGTTCTCGCGCTGTCTGATTTATTTCCTGCTTTGCTTCCCGGTTTAACTGTCTGGGCCCAGAGGTTACCATCATTTTTGTCCTTTTCTTTGGGTTCTGCAATTTCAGCACCCCTTGCACCCTCCCCTGGGGAATCAGATCTTTTTGTATGAGATTTGTTACCACGTTTCCCCATGGTACTGCTACCTCTGACTGTCTCTGGTGCGCAGGAAAAGTGAATGGCTCCTGTTGACGTCACTGCCTGCGATGGCTGTTGAGTCCCGTTTCTGATCTGGGATTCCAGGATCTTTGCGAGGGGGGGCACACACTGCGTTTATAGTACAAACACCCGCAGGTTGGTGCTTCTGAGGCTGGGGCCGCCCACAGCCAATGATTCCCACTAGTCCAGGTCCGCACTTACCTTGGGCTGAGGTCTGGCTTCCGGACCTTGTTTGTGATCTGTGGGTGCAGGCAGCACAGGGCCGCGCTGAGTCCGCTGCTTCTGACCCGCCCATAGCCTCTTCTCCCGTTGTTGTGGGCTCCGTCCTCTCCAGCTCCTTTCTCTCAGATGTTCAGGTCCCCACAAGCATTCCTCCTTCCGCCACTGCCTGCCGTTTGCCGCCGGCCGTGGTGGCTTACTGACTGTAGAGACTTTTTCCCCCCCTCTGGTTTTGATGCTCCTTTGGAGTTTCTGGCCTCCCGCTGGTCACCTTTCAGTTTCTGGGGATGCACCTCTCTTTCCTAGCTACACCAAACATGCTTTTTCTAACTATCTTCTTGACTTTTTAAGTGAGTTGATGAGGAGACTTTGTGCAGTGCTCTAAAACAGACCATATTATAGGTCATAAAACATGTTCAAAAAAATTTCTTTGCTTACTCTCAGATCATAGTGGAATAAAACTGGAAATCAACAGGAAAAAACCCAGAAAATATACAAGTACATGAAGGCTAAATAACTTAGTACTGAACAAACAATGAACCACAGAAGAAACCAGAAAAGCAATAAAAAATTTTCTAGAGCTAAGTGATGAAGGAAGCACATCATATCAGAAACTATGGAACACAATGAAAGCAGTGCGAAGAGAGAAATTCATAGCTATAATGCACACATCAAAAGAAAAGAGCAATCCCAAATAAACAATCAAGTGATCAACCTCAAGGTCCTAGAGAAACAAGAACAATTTAAATCAAAAAGTTGTAGAAGAAAAGAAATAATAAAGATCAGAGCAGAAATCAAAGAAACTGAAACTAAATAATAAAATGATAAAAAACCAACAAATCAAAAAGCTGGTTCTTTGAAAGAATAAATGAGATTGATAAACCTTTAGCTAAACTAACCAAAAGAAGGAAAGAAAAAAACCAAACACATATCAATACAATTGGAAATAAAACAGGTAAAACAGCAACAGACACTCTGGAAATTCAGAGAATTATAAGGAACTATTTTGAAAACTTACACTCCAACAAACTGGAGAATTTAGAAGAAACAGATGACTTTCTAGACACATAGAAAATGCCAAAATTAAACCAAGAAGACATAAAAACCTTGAACAGATCCATAACACATAGAAATTAAGGCAGTAGTAAAGTCTCTACCGACAATGAAAAGTCCACAACAGAATTTTTTCAGTACTTCACAGAAGAGCTAACTTCCATGCTTCTCAAACTGTTCCAAGAAGTTGAAAGAGAAGGAATACTACCAAACTCATTTTTGGAGCCTAGTATCAACCTGGTATCAAAACCAGATAAAGACTTAACTAGGAAAGAAAATTATAAACCAATCTCCTTAATGAACATAGATGCAAAATCCTTAGTAAGATTTTGGCAAATAGAATCCACGAGGTTATCAGAAAGATCACATACTAGGACCAAGTGGGCTTCATGCCCTGGATACAAGGTTGGTTTAACATAATGTAAAGCAATTAATGGAATATGCCACATTAACAAAAGCAAGAACAAAAACCACATGGTCATCTCAATTGATGCAGAAAAAGCCTTTCATGAAATTCAACAAGCTTTCATGAAAAAAAAAAACCTGAGAAAAACAGGTATAGAAGGGCCATGCCTCAAAGTGACAGAAAGTATATATGCCAAACCTACCACAAATATCACAGTAAACGGGAAGAAATTGAAAGCATTCTCCCTTAAATTAGGAACGCGATGAGGCTGTCCACTTTCACTACTCCTATTCAACACAGTCCTCAAAATCCTTACCACAGCAATTAGGCAAGAGAGGGAAATAAAAGGAATACATATCAAAAAGGAGAAAGTCAACCTACCCGTATTTGCAGATGATATTATTATCTACATAGAAGACCACAAAACCCCCACCATGAATCACTTATAAATAATAAACAAATATAGCCACATTACAGGATACCAAATAAACACTAAAAAATCAGTAACATTCCTTTATCCTAACAATGAATTTACTGAGAAAGAGCTCAGAAGAATAATTCCATTCTCAATAGTCCATCAAAAAATTAAATACCTAGGAGTAAAACCTACCCAAGGAAGTGAAGGGCCTCTACAAAGAAAATTATATTATAGTTAAGAAAGAAATTGAAGACATCAGAAAATGAAAAGAGACTCCTTGTTTTTGGATAGGTAGAATTAATAGTCAAGATGAGTATACTGCCAAAACTGATACACAAATTCAATGCAATTCTTATCAAAATACCAATTTTTCACAGAACTTGAAAAATGAATTCTTAAATTTGTATGGAACTAAAGGAGACCTAGAATAGTCAAGGCAATCTTGATTAAAAAGACAAAAGCAGGTGGCATTATGATTCCAAACATTAAGTTATATCACAAAACAACAAAGTTTTTATAAAAACTATACAGTACTGGCACAAAAACAGACAGATAAACGAGTGGAACAGCACTGAGGATGCAGAAACAAATTCAAATGCCCTCAGCTACCTGATCTTTGGTAAGGGAGCCAAAGCAGTCACTGGAAAAAGTATAGCCTCTTCAACAAATGGTGCTTGAAAAACTGGATATTCACATGCAGAAAAATGAACCTGGACACACAACTGTCACTGTGCACCAAAATCAAATAAAAGTGGCTGAAAGATTCAGATATTAAAACTGGAACACTGACCCTCCTGGAAGACAAATTAGCCAAAAATCTAAAAGATATGGGTGTAGGCAAGGACTTTAACACCCAATGCACATGTGCGCACACGCGCGCGCGCACACACACACACACACACACCCCTCCAGAATTAACAAATGGGATTACGTCAAACTAAAAAGTTCCTGCATGGCAAAGGAAATTATCAACAGAGTGAAGAGAAAACTGATAGAATGGGAAAATTTTTCACCACCGATACCTCAGATACGAGTCTAATAACCACAATGCACAAGGAACAGAAGAAAAAGACCCCTCAAATTCAAAGATCTGATTAAAAAATGGGCAATGGAAATGAATAGGCAGCTCTCAGGTGAAGAAGTTCAAACAGCCAGTAAAATGAAAAAAATGTTCAACACCCTTAGCCATTAGTGAAATGCGATTCAAAACATCACTAAGGTACATTCTAACTCCAGAGAGATTGGCATATATCAAGGACTCAAACTGCAATCAGGGCTGGTGCACTCCTGGTGGAAATATAAACTGGTACATCCACTATGGAAAGCAGTATGGAAGTCTCCCAAAAGAGTGGAAATAAATATCCCCTTCAGTCCACTGATACCTGTCCTGGGGATCTTCCCAAAAGAGTTAAAAGCATCACATAAAAGAGATACATGTATACCCATGTTCATAGCAGCACAACTAACAATAGCTAAGGTATGGACGTCACCAAAATACCCATCAGCAGACCAATGTATATAAAAACTGTGGTAGATGTACACAATGGAGTACTGTAAAGACAGTCAGTTTTTAGGCTTTTGTAGGCAAATAGACATAACTCGAGACCATCATGCTCAGTAAAGTGAGTCAGATGCAGAAGGTTAAATATTGAATAGTTTCTCTAACATGAGAAAGCTAGAACACAGTCATTTCATAGAACCAAACTGGAGGGGAGGGACAGTGAGAGTTAGGTGAGATGAGGGAGGATGTGGGAAAGTCACAAAGGGAGAGGGGAAGGGTTTGTAATTTTGATGCAATAAATTTCATTTATTCCATTTTCCTATAGCTTCTGAAAATTTTATAACTGGCTCAAATTATTCCTACTGAGTACTGCTGCGCTGGACCCTCCCCACATACTCAATATCTGCTCTTATTTACATTGAAGAGTAGACACAATTTCTTACCAGGACCTCTGCTGAAGCTAAGAAAAAAGGGAATATCAGCTCAGGTTAAGTCCAGTTCAGACTCTAGAGTTCACATGTTTGGAAAAAGAGCAACCAGTCCAATCATGTGCTCGCAAGTGCCTCCATATAATGCATGTACGTGTGTACACACATAGAGAGAACTCCTCCAGCCTCTATGAGCAGTAAACAGTAAGCAGCTAGCTAACAGTCACCAACCCAGCAGCTGCCCTCTTCTGCATTGGCACCCAAGTTGCTCTCCTGGCCTGGAGCCAGGTGGGTGACACTGTATATGTCCTTGCTCTGTTGTCCTTCTATGCTCTATTGCTATAGCCTCAGTTCACAGAAGTCCGTCTGAAACCTGATCTTAGATTCTGAAAACCTGTTAATCCTTCTGGATCCACAAAATACCTCATGCTGCTTCCACCTCTGTGTGTGTGCCAAAGCCTTGAAGCCCAAAATAAACTAGACACAGGCTAAACAGTAGAAAAGCTTGGAGATGTAGACGGATAGACACTCGACTTCTACATGGTCCCAGATGCCCTCTAGAAACATCAAGAGTCTCTGCTGCTCTCTTAATGTGTAGTCACTCAGGGAAGGCAACTGTCCTGTACTTTTTCAGACCTTACTTACCCTATCCAGGCCATCCTCTGGTACTAAGTCATTGTCTTTTAAGCAAAATGCTTAACTTCTTTGGACTTCAAAGTTCCAAAATCAATGAGACAGTTGGATACAATCCACATAGAAGTCTTTTTTGGATCTAATATTCTATCACTGGAGTTTATCCATCCGGTCAGTTAATAAATATAGAACTGGGTAGAGGAGATGCAGGTGGCCGCCCTCGACTCGTCGCCTACTGAACACTGGGCAGAAGACAGCATCAGACCACAGCCTCCAGCTATGAGTGGAGAGCTCACTTCAGCAAGCGTGCTGGGTGCGGGTTTGTCCTGGGACAGAGCTAGAAGATCTATCTGCACCTTCTGGGATGCCTCGAGGAAACTCTTTAAGAGGAGGGAGGAGGACTGATTCAGTCTTTGGTTTTACTTTCAGGAAACTTTCAGAGTACTATCAAAACAGTTTCTGGTTCCACTAAGTTCTTCTATTGAAAAAGATCAAAGCTTAAATATAAAACTAGTTACCCACAATTAGTTCAGCTCTTATCATCTAGGCCACGCAAGAGGCACATTTGCTGTATTCTGAACTTGCTGACTACACCAAATTGAAACAATAGGCTCAGCCAACATATCATAGACTGTAGACTTCTTCTTGTACACTGCAGTCAAGTCCTCTGTTTTGGTCATACAATAGTCAGAGAAGTAATAGCAGATGTGTGTCAAAGTGTGAGGAACCCAAAAAGCTAATAGCCACTTATGCTCTTGTCCCCAAGGTGAGAGGCAATCAAGAGAAGCACTAATTTGTAGAGCACAAATTCCAAATTTTCTAATTATAACCTCCAGCAAAACGAGCCTCCCGACCTCTATGTGCTACTCTTTCAACCCCGAGTTCCTCTCTCATGTGGGACAGAGTAAGGAAGATAAAGCAAGCAACACCTGTTTCTTTTTTGTGCCTCCTCACTATCGCACAACAGGTGTTAGCTGTGCCCCGCCTATCAACCCTGGGCTAGGTGTTTTTCTCTCATTTTAACTCATTTAATTCTCAGAACGACTCAAGAAAGTGATTGATATTTACTACACTTTACAAATTAGAAAAAGAAGAGCTGACGGGCCTTAGTTGGAACTGTGAAGAGCTAAGGTTAAATACCTGCTTCTAGGACTCCAATTCCACGTAGTCCACTACGCCTGGTCTTCCAGGTGCCTTGCCAGAGGGAGATTTTAGGACCTCTGAGAACGGATGCTGATGGAGGAATTGCCTTAGCTTGTTTCACACTTGCAGCACGTAGGCACCTGGGCTTCTACTGATAAGGGCCACTTCTGGAAACACTGTGTAAGGAGCAGACACTGAACCTTCAGGTCTTGGTTCCCATTCTTAAGTGCTGAATGAACACCAGCTGGTTACTGTGTAAGACTGTAGCCAGTGTCTTCCTCCACCCTCAGTGTTTGTTGAGACACTTCCCTTCTAAGTGAGTCAAAGGAAAATGTTTCTCACATTGAGCATCTTAACATTTCTAGTTTCCTTTTTGTTCTTGCAAGCTACGTCACATGTTTTTCCTTTATATTTCTGGTTTCCATCCTCTAAGCAGGCTATGCCTTTGTTCTAATCTTTCTGGGAACTAAACTAGTTTCCACACAGGGAGGGATGGCCCCTCTCAAATCACAAAAAGCACTTTTTTGCTGTCCTCACCTGAGTGCCTTCTCTAAGGCAATAGTTTCTTCTTAGAGAGAAACTTTAAGGACACCTTGTTCTCCTGAGTAGTTTCATTCCACATTTTATGCTTTCAGATTTTATTGTTTGATTGATTTCCTCTTCTTTAGGAAACAAAAGCCTTGTCACTCTTATCAGACCTCAGCTTTCTCATCTCACTGGTAATGCCGAGTTGATGGGAGCTTTTAACCCAGTAGTTCCTGATGAGTAGGAGCTCTTGGCTAGACTCAGGGGCAAGTCTCTAGGCACTTTTGCAGAACTGTGTGTCTTAACCTCCTATACTCTCTGGAGCCCTCAACTGGCTCAGGTCCTCAGAGGAAGCAGCAGAGCAGGGACTAAGTGCCAAGGGCCAGCAGTCCGCAGGACTGCAAGAGAGATGAAGCAGGACTGCAAGAGAGATGACTCAAGGTATCCTTAGGAGATGCTGATGAACAGGAGAGGCACCAAACAGCACCTTCCACCCCCTTCCCAGATCACTCTCACTTGTTCACCTGCAGCCATCTGAAGCTTCTCACAAACCAAGAACACACCACCCTCCACACACATCTTTCAGATCGCACCAAGGGGCTTCTGCTCAGGCTATCTGCCTTGAATGACACTCTATTGTTTACTTATGGGAAAACATCCTATTCTTTGAGATCCAGATGAAATGCTGCATTTTCTCATGGAGTTTTTCCAAATAATCTCTCTTCTCCTGTTTATTATTTCTCCTCATCTTAAACTTCTACAGGAGACTGTCCTTGATTCTCTTATTTTCATCATAATTATTTGTGAAAAAGTCTTAACCCCCCAATGGATACAATAAACCCTTCTAGTGTGGCCAGCCATTTTTGTATTTTCTTTCATTCTACAAATATTTAGTAGGCACTTTCTGTCACAGTTTGGATCTGGATTGTCCCACAAAAGCCTTATGTATTTGGATATTAAGAGGTGGGATGTAGTCAGGAAGGGTGGATTAAAGGTGTGCAGTGTAAAACAAGCCTATGGTAGATTACACACTATAGATTCCAGGCATGTGGTGAGTTAGCAGTGTGCTATAGATTACTGCGTGTGGCACATTTCTGGGTGTGTGACCTGGGAGGGGCAGAACACTGAGGCTGAACCCAGAAGGGGCAGGTCACTGGGACGTAAGCTGGAGGGTGTATGCGAGTTCTGCCCTTTCTCCTTCACTTGGCTTCTGTTGGCCCTGCTCTGGACAGCTAAGTCTCTGTCATGTGCTTCCACCATGACCAGCTGCCTATGAATGACCTGTGACCTTCTGAAACTGTGAGCTAAAAGTAAATCTTTCCTCCCTTAGGTTGTGGCCCAGCAGTGACAAAATAACTAAGACACCTTCCGTATATCAGGTGCTACTGTCCCTGATATTAGGATTTTCATACTCCACAAGGACACAAGCAAAAGGGCAATGAAACTGAGATGAGAACGTGGCCATGAAGGTCAGGTGCAGGCTGGGGTGGCACCGAGACAGAGAGCGGGGGTCAGGAAAGTTATCAGGTAAGACAACTTTTCCAAGTCCTAAAAGAAACAGTAACCACAGCGATGTGAAACTACCCAAGCAAACAGGCCAGGGAGGCTTTGGAACAGGCCTGGCTTGTCCTCTAAATGCCCTGTAAGTTCAGGAAGGAGGACTTCTCTGATAACAATGGGATGCCCCTAGTGAGGTTCATCCCTCTTAATATCTTTATAGCATTGAGCACTGTACCGGCAATATACTAGAGGCCTAAAAAGGAACAGTAAGTAATCACAACATCTCACACTATCTTTTCACTGGAGGTTCTCAGGTGAAATTATCTCTATTGACAAGTTATTCAGTTTGGCTCCCTAACACCTACAATAGAAACAAACTCTTGTACAATAATGGCTGGCATTGTTCTTGATATGCAAACTGGCCTGAAATGCATTTCCTCAAGCAAGTGGCATAGTCCACACTGTACTCTCCTGACAGACCTATTCAGTATTAGTCTTGTAAGTCTTATCATTATCTTGTCTGTCACCCAAAATGGTCCCAAAAGGCACAGCTCTTTGTAAAGGGCCCTATAACCAGAGTTGTCTGAGGAATGAAAAGTTAGAGCATCTGAGAAGGAAGTGTGGGGGAAGATGCTCCCTTCACACAACCTCCCCACTCTCAACAAGAGTGAGCTTGGGGCCTATTATCGTCAGTTAAGGTTTGGCCCTGAAGACAGGGCTTGTGCCAGGAGAGCAAAAGGAAGGGAGGGGACGGAAATGTTACACTTACAGCTTGGAGGCCTACCAGGAAAGGAAAACCGATTTTCAACAAGCCTGCAAATCTCCAGTGTTGCCAGCTTCTCTAACTCCTGTCCTCCATTAGAAAGTCAGGAAGCAGGAAGTATCAACTCCCAACCTCACTTGGAGCTCCGGCACCATACGCACTTCCTCTACATACTGGATCCTGGAATTGGGCTGTGATGATGACTCACCACGGACGAGAAGGACCAAACTTCCAGCACCTTGGGTTGGCTTGAGAATTATTCCTGTGCCGGAGACATTTAACTATTCTCAACTAGCCATTTCACCACCCCTTCCAATGTTTCCTTAGTCGAATGTACGCCTTTCTTCCTTACAGAACACACATTACAGATGCACATCTTCAGGGCCAGGATGCTGCTAGGTGCTGCTGCTTTCCCAAGGCCACATACTAGCAGATAAGGGCAAGAATCTGCAATAGCAGTAGCAAGCACCTGTTTCATGCCATGTGCCAAGTACCACAATTATATTCATTACCTCATTTCAATTTCCCTACCAGGGAAGGACTTCCACTCTTAACTTACAAATGAGAAAATTGTGGCTCAGGGAGGTTAATTGGCTTGCTAGTGAACCAAGGCAATTTCTTACACATCATCTCATCCTGTGCTGCTTACCCTCAGTGACCCCTATGCTTCCCACAAGGACCAGGGGCACACTCATAGTGAGCTAGAGATGGAGGTCTGGCTTAATGTATCTCAGGCCTCTTTGCTTCTGTGCTCCTCTGCCCTGGTGACATTGCTGTGGCTGTTTGTCTTACAGAGCACAGGATCCTCAAGAGCGAGAGTCAATGATCTCTGGACCCTTCTGTGGAGGCTGGTGGCAAGAGCCCTAAAATTAATGCTCATAGACTGAACAAATAAAAGTTTCAGAGGGAAACTAGGTTTTAAGTCGGGAGGCTGAGCACATTTACTGTGGGCATTATATACTGCAGGTAGCAAATAAACGGTTTAGAGCCATCTCCAGGAACTTTTCTCATTGTACAGAGGTTGCAGAATCTCTAGAAGCAAGGCTAGCATTGCTGTTATGGTTGATCCTGATTATGGTTGGTTTGAGACACACTTAGAATATTACTAAAACACCACCATGGGCAGGTGACCTGGGGGACCACCTGGCCCCTGACCCTTCTCTGGCTCTCTTCCACTCTCCGCTTTTGGCCACCATGTGCTGCACAGTTTTCCTCTTCCTGCACTTCCACCTTGATGTCAAACATCTTGGCTTTTGAGCCAGTCCACCATGGACTGAAGTCTCTGAAATCAGGAGGCAAATGAACTTTTCTTTTAAGTTGTTTATGTCATGACATCAGGGGCCCACAGTCCCAGCAAAAGAAGGACAACTTACATAGATGCTCTACAGCTTCCCTTTACAAAGTAGCAATCATGTTTGTAACCCTTGTGTTGAGCACTCAGTCATTATTTCAAGAAATTTCAACCCCTCCATGAAGGGATGTTAGTTTATTTTCACAGATGAAGAAACTGAGTCTTCAAAAAGGAAAATCCATTTATCAAGACAGGATCTTTGTATTCATATTACCAGTACCTGCTGAGGTCACCAGAACATAAGCATGATTGGTATTTTCAGCTGGAATAAACCATAAAAGATGGCATTTATCTTTATGTTATTACAGGACTTTCTCTGTATTTTAATGTTGAATAAGCCAGTAAAAAATTGTTCTATTCATAGTAAGAGAAAGAAATTGAATCATAACAAATATAAGTAATTCTCATCATTGCTGCATAAGAGATGCAGCTGGTACTCAAACATGGCTACTTTGGAGAAGTGGCCCAAAGTCTTTGGCTTTCTGGGTAGTAAACAACATAGCCACAATCTGAACCACTACTTGTTCAGTTATGAAATTCACTTCCCTCCAAAAATCTCAGCCCTCAAAACACCTTGGTCTGAACTCTAAAATCTTTGTAGCTGACTCAGAAGGAAGACGGGGCTGTTACCCAAAAACCTGACATATCCATACAGCACTCCCAAGATTGTCAGAGGGGTCTGGATACTCCTTTTCAGAAGCAAATGCCCTTGTTCACAGTGAACAAGGCCCTACACTCTCACAAAAACACAAGACAGGACAGCAGCCTGACAGAACTGAGCATAGCAGAGTATCACAGGTTACAGAAACAAAGTGCATCTCACAGAAAACCAAGCCACACCACACCACACCACACCAAAGCCTGGTGTTCAAAGCTGTGTTAGTCAAAGCAAACCAACGACAATCTCCAAGGCATGAATGGGACGTGAGGGAGGCCTTTCTTCTCACGGGTTTTGGGACCAGGCCAGGACGCACCCAATATGAGGATACTTTTAAATCACCTCAAGGGACCAGAATTCAGCCTGATTCATTCCAGTTTTCCCCAGCTCTAACATCTTAATCAATGTCCCCTTCATTCCCTCCTGGGACATCTCCTTGCCCCTGATGCAAGCAAACAGGTCCAACAGGCATCCACTTGGCCTGGATTGACAGACCAGGGGTGAGATGTCCAACCCACCCTGCCAAGTGAGATGCCAAGGGCACCGGGTCATGCTGCAGGCCTACCTGGCTCACACCACTCTGAGCAGCTGTCCTCTCAGCCTCGCCACCTCTATGCAGCTCTGTCTGCCCCGCCTCCCTTCCTGGAAAAACGCTGCCCAGAGGCTTGCTGGGCCGGCTCTCCTCAGGAATGCGGAGCTCTGAGGGTCTCTGGTCAGTACTCAGGCACCTGACCACATCTGAAGGCTTCAAGCAGCTCTTCTTAGAGATCTTGGGTCCACCAGGGCATCTCTCACCTGCCTCACTCTCTGCTTTTCTCTCACACTGTCCATTTTCTTCTTGCCAGGACCGCTGCTTGCTCTGGTTGCTAAAGGCACCACTAAGCTCTGAGATGACCCTATCAGAGCTCCCGAGCGGTGGCTGGGAGAAGTCACCTTGGTGGATGCCTGATGGTGGCATATGGATACCTCCATTGCCATTGACGTGAAGAGCAACCTGGGAGTTGGAAGCCAGCGAGTAGGCTTTGTGGGGAGCTGGCAGGGTCAGGGGGGAAACCACAGGGTGGGGAGGAGAGCGATCAGACCAATTCCAATGAGACAGGCCAAGGGGCAGGGAGGGAGGGGCCCTTGCTGACATGGCCAGGTGGTCGGTATCATAGACAGATGACTCAGGCAGAGGAGGCAAGGGTGGGGTCAGGGCCAGAGAACGCCTACTTGGGACCCCAACAGTCAGGGAGATCCACTCAGATGTGACCGCATGCATCTCGGGGGAAAGGGCTCTGCGGGGATGGGGCAGAGATGAGGGGGCTGGCATGATGAGCTTGCTGTGACTGGGGAACTTAAAAAGAAAAGGAGAGAAAAGAAAACAAAAGGAAGAAGTAAGAGGAATAAGAGTCAGCACAAAGGAGAAAGGAGAAAAATAAGCACATGGGGCATACAGAGGAACGAAATGGAGGATAAGCAGGGCACCGGTGTCATAAAAAGAAATCACCTGGTGGCGTCTGGAAAGAAACTGGGTGGGTGAGATTTGAGTGTGTGGGTGGGTGTGCATGTGCTCGTAAGTGTGTGTGCACATGCACAAGTGTGTGTGGGTGGGGACTGGCAGGGAAAGGGAAGCGGCATGGAGATGGTGCTACCCTTTGCAGAATCAGATTTCAAAGGGACACACTGGAAGGCCCCACTCACCCACCCAATCAGCCTTGCAACTGGAGCTTTGGCCCACACACAACTGGGAAAAAAGGGCCACAAATGTCTGGGCCCTTCTTTGGGCTTTTACTGTTTCTAGGGAGCTCAGCAGGGACTTCTAGAGAGAAGCATGAGTAAGTGTGGTCATTTTGTTTTACAATCACCCTTGGCTATAGTCAAGTGAGAGACCCAGTTGAGTTACCACCATTCTTACAAAGTGGATGCTCTGCTCTAATCTTACACCCTCTCCCAAGATTGTAGGACATGGTTCCAACTGTGTGCAAAGTGGGTCAAATCCCTGACACCAAGAGTCCTCTGCTGGGGTCAGGGATAGTGGGTCGGAGAGGAGGAGATAATCAGAGGATAAGAGGAAGAGGCACCATCTCAGTGTCACCTTGAATCCCTGGGTCCTGTGTCATCCTCCCTACAACTTACATGACAGTTTGGTCAGTTTTTCCACAGTATGTCATTCCAACTGTGTCTCTCCTGAACTCAAAGTTTGCATTTTTTTTTCTTGGCTTTGGAAAGTGGGCATGAATTTCAAATAATTTACATTCTTAAACAAGTTGTTCATAATATTCAGAAAAGCAAACATCTTGCTGTAATACAGATCGACAAGCTATATGTTCTTTTCCAACCTGATTCTTGTGCATGTTTACAAAAATACTTCAGGTTCGGTCTACATGTCTAAGGATGAGAAATAAAATTCTCTTTCCCATTTCGTCTTCTGCAAGCCAATCCTGACTGACAACATGGCAAACAAACCCACCTCAGATCATGAGATTTGTGATACAGTTGTGGTACCCATGCCACCAGTTTTACCAGGATGAACCAACTGGTAAAGACTCTTGTTTCTCCTCCTTTACTCATCTTAGCCCCATGGCAATTACCTTAAACTTTTCCTTTTCCCTGGAGATGCTTCTCCTACCAAATGTGGAAAATGTCACAAGTACACACAAAACAAAAAATCCAATGTATAGTCTCCATTGCTGAAGGTATTTCATAATCACTGTGCTCAAGAAACACTCCAGAGGGGCTGTGTGCCGTTGGCACTGCTAATCATATGTTCTGAGGATGAAAACCAGGGATGAGAAGCTTAGATACCTGAGGGCTTGCAGTGGCACTGCGATTCGGGGAGGAGGAGTAAGGCAGATCAATGTAATCCACAGGGTTTTTCACCAGTGGCCGTTTGAGCACGTCCACATAGGTAATGGGGAAGATGCCTTGTCGGGATGTCCCTGGAATCCTCCCTTCATACCAGTTCTCATCCACCTGCCGAAGTAGTGTGATCCTCTCACCCTGTAAGACACAGAAGTCAAAGATCCTTGTCCCAGCACACTTTGCATGTCAGAGGCCCCTGCCTGCACAGGTACTGTCCAGCATCATTTACACAACCTTAGCTCTGGAGAAATCCATCTGACTAGATGCAGATGGAATTAACATCACTGGGAGAGAGATGCTCCCAGCCACAGAGCTACCTGAAAGCTAGGAAGCTAAGCGTGGTCTTCAGATAGTTTAGTAAAAAGATTAGATTCATGTTCCTAAGCTGGAACATAAGTGTCATGGTTTTGACTCATTTAAGACAAACATAAATCCAACGTGCATCTGTAAGGCAGACTTTGGAAGATTCTTTTCTTTCCTTTTGCAACTTTATCTGTCATTGTTATTCCATAAAAAATAAGAAGGTAAACACGAAGAAGACAACCATCACCCACTACATCATCACTTGGAGATAATCCCTGTTAATATTTTGACACATGTACTTTCTAGATGTGACTCTCCTTACATGAATTAGACCTGTTCATATGTTTTTTCCTATGAAATTTGAGTAAGTATCGCATATCTTGTTCCTATTTGCTTTTGCTTTTAGGCCTAATGACATATAGCGAACCTCTTTCTTTAACAAGAAACGTAATTCTACATTTTAACAATACTGACAGCTTAATGAACCAATACATAATTTTTTTTTTTTGGGAGACAGAGTCTCGCTCTGTGGTCCAGGCTGGTCCTGAATTCACTTCAGAGCCCAGGCTGGCCTTGGACTCAGGGCAATCCTCCTGCCTCAGCCTCCCAAGTGCTGGGATTACAGGCGTGCGCCACCACGCCCAGCTTATGTGGTGCTGGGGAATCGAACTCGGGTACTTAGCGCTTGGCTTAGCGCTTGCTCAAACACATTCCTCCAGCCCCAATACATAATATTTTATCATACACACACACACACACATATATATATAAAGATTTAATTACAAATCTCTTGCTATTAGGAAACTAGGTCCCTTCTGGATTTTCATTTTTATAAAAGATGGCTCAACTTCTGGCCCCACTGAAATTAATAACTGTAAAAACTTTAGCACGCCACAGAATTTTGACACAGAGAGAGTGTTTGAATCCATGGAAAAAAATAATTTCTTTGCGCGGTGTAACTGTGTTCATAATAAGCACACTGTGTTCCTCGAAGTCAACAATGATGGCAATAGCCCTGGAACTTTCTATTTACTGAGCACCAACCAGATGCCACATGTCATGCTGCAAGTTGCACATATGTTGCATCATTAGGTCTTTTGCAATCACCCTGGGACAGCCATTTATCTTTTTTTTTTAATATGTGGCAATGGAGGCTCACACAAAGAAGTATTTAATTCTCTGCAACCTATGACTTTTGGTTTGAAAGATTTTCACATTCTTGCTGGTGTCACTGAAGTTTTTCTTCCCCTCTAGGCCCACTGACACATTATAAACCTAACTGCCCACATAGTGCTCATCACAGCATTAACTGTTCACTAACTGCTGGTTGGATACAACTCAAAAAAAAAAAGATGTTGAAGACTCAAAACCAATGAACTCAGTAAGTTAAAAAATACTTCACCTCAGAAAATTGTCTAGTTGGTCTCACTGCAATTTATGTTTGGTGTACGCTTCCTAAGGGTAAGGCACACATGGCATCACTATACCTCCCATGACGGTGGTGCCATCCAAGACAGCCTCAAGGCATGAGATGAGAGAGGCAGCTTACCTTTCTGAAGGACATTTCTACTTGTGTATCACCATTAAAGTTAAACTTAGCAATGGCTTCTCCGTATTCCAGAACCTGCACAGGAGCCAACTTTTTGGGCTGAGCCTTCTCAGCAGGAGGAAGAAGCTGAAAAAACAAGAGAAGCAAAAGAAAGAGGAGTAAGAGAAGAGAGAAAGGGGACAAGAAGAGACAGAAGGGAACAAAACACAAGTACTAAGTAAACAAACGGGCTTTAGGTGTCGCTGGGTTTTCCTTACAAACTCAAGGGGCTGGGGTACCTCGATGTAGGTGCGCGGGAAGATTCCAACCCGGCCATGGTGCTCTCCTTCGTACCAGTTCTGATCAATCTGCTTATAAATGTAAACAATGTCTCCTTTCTGCAGAGGAAGCTCCCTGTTGACAAAGGGTCACAGCATTTTAGCAGATGTTTCAATATGTGCAAGACTATGACATTTCAGTTTGTTAGCAAAAAAAAAAAAAAAAAAAAAAAATCACTTGGAGTCAAAGGGGACAAATCACAGAACAGGGAGTTCCATATTTGGGAGAAAGAAACTCACTATTCAGGAAATTACATCACCCTGGGCAGTTCTCCAGTCTTTTGCAGGAGGGGTGTTAACAGTCAAACTGACTAGCATTTGAAAGAGCTCAGAGCCCTTATTAGTTTGTTGCGGTTTTCTCAATGCATTTTTTGTGAATGTTGTCTTAATGCCGAGAATGTTGACGCACTGCATAGTGGGGCAGCCAACTGCCTTAACTGATGTTTATCAAATGGAAAAATGCCTCCTTCTAGAGCCTCTGTCACCTTTTCCTCTGGCTGAGCAAGGTATGTCTGCATTACTTTCAATTATTCTCCAATTTTTCATGATGACCTGATGTCCTTCTGCCATTTCACCTCTCTAGCCATCTGTTTACCTGCTCATTTCATCTTTCCACAGTTGTGCAGTGGGAAGGCTCTGAAGCTGGGCAGATGTGGGGTCTATGCTTTAGCTCTGGGACTCTGGACAACACACTACCTCTCAAAGACATCATTTCCTTCCCTACCCCAGTAGCCAACTCGAAGTTGGAGAATGCAGTCATAATCTGTAAGTGAAACATGTATCACAGTGCCTGTTCTATAGTAACACTTAACACAAGTTCTTTCCCTTCCATTTCAATACGGAAAAGGGTTCTTAGAAAGCAAAGTGAATTGTGAATTGTTTCTGGTGCCTTTTTTCTACTTTCCCATGTCTACACCTTTGTTTGCCTTAGTAACGACAAAGTTAACATCTAACCACAATTCCTTTTTTAAAATAATGAGACAAGACAAATTATAAACAAAATGAAAATTTGAGAATAATGTAATATGCAATTTCTTGAATTTAAAAACCACTCTGATCTTTTTCACCTGTGTTAAACTAACAGATTGGGAATAAACATTTCCGAGTATAATAGAAAGTCCCACACTATGTGAGGGAAACTGGCTAAACAACAGCGTATACCTGGAAAACTTTACCAAGGTCAACCCTATGTTGAATAAAACCACATGACAGCCTTTGTGGGTCCTACATTGGGAGACAAAATCCTAATCTGAAAGAGAAAGTGAAGAGGATTTGGGCATTTGTCCCTGTGAAAAGACCCAGTCACATTTTTGCCAGACCCTTCATGGGGGTGTTTTTAACTTCCCCATCTTACTCCCACTTGTGGGCACAAAGGGGAACAAGACCTTTAGCATATCCACTCCTGCTGAAGATGAGCAGGCCCCTCAGGTACTGAATGTCTGGTAGCCATGGAGGAAGGTGGGAGCTAAAACAGCCCTGCTATTAAGCAAAAGAGGACAGGTCTAATGCAAGACAGACACCCAGCCAATGGAGATACACAACAGGACCCCTTGGGCTACCACCTTTCCTATACTGTGGACAATACTGCTAGCTCCCACAAAACCATGCAATCAAGTTTGGCTTGGAAAACAGTAACATGATATACTTCAGGAATTTTTCTGAAATGTCGCCATGTACCTGAGCCCAGCACAAGGTCTGAGATGTTTGGGGGAAAGAAACCTGGTAATTTTGTTGATCCAAATACCCTTACTTCGAAGTCCCTCAGTTTCATTACTTGGTCCCTTACCTGGGTCTCTCATCCCAACGCCATAGTGCTCAGTTTTCACTCACAAGGGCTAAACAGGTTAACATATGCAACATATTTTAAACAGGATTTTAAACCACTGTTATTTCTTTATTCTACAAGTCCACTGCTGTATTTCCAAGAAACAGCTAAGAAGACAAATAAACATGGCTACTGTCACTTACTTTAGTGTCTGAGCTTTAAAGTCAAATTTGGCTCTGGCAGGTCTCATCTAAACGCAAGAAACAATGACAAGTTAAAATCAATACTGGTACAATAAAAAGATGTATTTCCACAAGTTGCTAAAAAGCAGAAACTTCACTCTAACCAGCTCATTTTGATAAAAACCTAGGTCAAATTCCAGTACCTGACCTTTGAAGACCACTAGATGGGCATTTCATTAAGTGTGTCATGCATGAGAATTCACCAAAAGAGGGCCAAATTTAGGGCAGACATGTGTGAAAAGTCCCAAAGTTGAAGTGTTGGTTCCCCAAAACTTGGTGACCCTGAGTACTTAAAAAAAAAAAAAAAAAGCCAGAAATCCTAAGATGTTTCTTAACCATTCCCACATTCCTCAGGGGATTTCTTCTATGTCTGACTTAAATTATGATCTTAAATTAGACCAAACTGATTCATGTCTCACGTCATCTTCAAATCCATGTTTTTCTCATGGACCGTGAGATCATCCAAAAATCTAGGCGGAACAATCCCTGAGCTCACCTTCCATGGTGAGACTCCCATTTCTGCCAGGGTGCCCAGGTCAGTGTCATCCTCGACTCCACTCTCTCGTTATCTGTCACTGAATCCCACCCACCTGCCCTTCATCCACGATTATTCTGTTACTAAGGTATGACCTTTGATTTCTACACACACAAAGCCTCCTTTGACTTCCCTTCAATCCAAGCTACTGTCACCCAGCACATAAATAACATTCTTCAAATTTTTCCATTGCTTCCTTTGATGTTGGCTGGGTTCTTAGTTGTCCCTCAGCTCCAATCTCAACATAAGTTGAGGCTTTGGGTCACTTCTCCCCACTCTTACTTAACTGCCTTAACCTCTACTGCATGCTTCCTGCTCCAGTCAGGTAAGTCTACTTCCCACACATCTCCACTGAAACCCTTTCTCTGACAAGAATTCTTCTGTTTCAATTCTAGCAAGTTTATCCTATTTATTTGTATGTCTTCGGGCCACATCTTTAAAAGTAAGTTATTTTAGCAAAAAAAAAAAAAAAATTTTTTTTTTTTGAGGCAAAGTCTTGCTCTATAGTCCAGCTTGTCCTAAACTCACTCTGTAGCTGAGGCTGGCTTTCAACTCACAGCAGTCCTCCTGCCTCAGACTCCCAAATGCTGAGATTTGACTGACAGGTGTGTGTCACCACACCCAGATATTTTGTGACGCTGGGGAATTGAATCTGAGGCCATAGGCTTCGTAGGCAAGTACTCTAATCACCGAGCTATATTCACAGTCCTTAACCAAAAAGATGGGGCCTAGCATTCCCACAGAAGAACATGATATTTTTGGCTACCAGTATAATTCTGCTTAGACATGAGTAGCTCCAACCTCTTCAATATCTATGACTTTCTGGTCTAGGGAAACAATTTAATGAAAATGAAATCAAAGATTCTCTTCTATATTAGGTGGTGTGAACAGAGTAGAATTAAGAAAAATAGAAGATCAGGTGAGAAAAAAACGCTTTTTAAAAATAGCAATAATGACTAAGGAATAGTCCAGCAGTTAAAGCACTTGCTTAGCAAGCTTAAGGCTTTGAGCTCCATTCCCAGCACTACATAAGCCAGGCGTGGTAGTATACACCTGTAATCCCAGCACTCAGGAGGCTGAAGAAGGACTGCCCTGTGTTTGAGGGCAGCCCCGTCTACACAGAGAGTTCAAGACCAGCCTGGTCTATAGCATGAGATTCTGCCTCAAGAAAAAAAGGTATCATCAAACTTAGTTTTAGATTGGAATCCATCAGTGATACATTCCTTATTTCCAGGCTCCCCAAACTGGTGTCTTGGAGGAATATTCTTAGGAGGGGGTCAGGAATTCTTTATAGGAATTTTCAATTATGTATTTTTGTGTTGATGTTTCAAACTATATGTACATATACGTAGAAGGGGCCAAATGAAAGATCATCTTATAATCAAGTTAATGCTATAAGGTTTCAATGCCTGTGTTTTTATCTATCCCTAGCCAAAAGAATAATCTAAGAGTTGTAGGAGTCAGGCATGATGGTGCACAGCTATAATACTAGCTACTTGGGAAGCTGAGGCAAGAGGGTTGTAAGTTCAAAGCTAACCTGGAAAACTTGTCAAGACCCTGCCTCAAAACAACACAAAAAGAAAAAGAAACATCTGGGAGCATAACTCAGTGCCTCACATGCACAAGACCCTTGACTCAATTCTTAGTATTGCCAAAAAAAGAAAAGATTTTTTTTGTTAAATTAATGATAAATTACAAGCTCAGAAGTGTAAACTTAGTGCTTAAAATTTGTAAAGACATAAAAAAAACGTCACAGGGTGCCAGTAGAAAAACGGTGTGTGGGAAAGGTAGATTGCCTGTATCACCTGGTTGTCGAGTTGGTACATTAAAAACTTTCCAGCAAAGCAGCACATTTTTGAAGTATGAATGGCAACTGAGTTCTGTCAAAACACTATCACCCATCAGTTACATTAATAAAATTGTATATGTATGCAGCTTACTCTTCAATTTGTAACTCGCTTAGCTCGATAAAGGAGGTGACTGTTTTTTTTCATTAAAGAGAATCTACACATTACTCAATGTTGAGAAACACTGACCTCTCAGACACTTATGTGACTCGCTGATGGCCATCCAAAGCAGATCAGCTCCCTCTTTGCTCTCCTAGAGCCCCTGAGATCAAACCCATATTTACTTCTGCCTCGCACAGCACCGTGTTACTTACTCCAGGACAGAGATAACTATAAACCAGGGAGACACTTTCACTTCATGCTTCCACGAGTATGAACTCAGTCCTAGTTCTGCCTCCCACAGAGTCTTACACAGAGTAAGAGTCACTCTGGTTCTACTGAGTGACAGTAAAATGCATCTACAAAGGTACTCCTTGGACTCTCAAGTCTTATCAGTCAACTTCTAGGGTGGTGATCCCCAAAATGTGGTCCCTATACTGACATCAGGAACATCACTGAGGAACTTGCAAATTCGTAGGCCTCACCTCAGAATCAGTAACTTTGCAGCTAGAGCCCAGGAGCTTGTTTTTTAATAGATTTCCCGGGGTTTCTGATGAACGATCAACTTCAGGAACCACTGCTTTGGAAGGAAGGCAGAGCTCCTAAGGGAGAGCACCTGCTTCTGTCTAGTCATTCTACCCGTGCTGCCATTTTCTGTCACTTGAGTCACTGGTCAGGCTTTGCATTTTGTCATCTCCTCCTTCCTCATTTATAGGCAGAAGGCCTGGAAATGAGGCTGAAGTAGCACCAGAGCCTTGAGAACAGAGCCCTTCTGATGGGCAGTACAACGCAGGGCTGAAGAGCTATCTCTACTGGCAGTCAAGTAACACTTGCCCACACAGGCTTCTTCCTGATACATTTTTGTATTCTTCACACTTTACAGCCTCCCTTCCCCAGCTCTCTTTTCTTTATCTTCTCTTTCCAGACATCTTCTATTTTTAAAAAATAAATAAGTAAATAAATGAATAAAGCCAGTGATACCTCTGTCACTCAAAAGAAATATGAATATCTACTATATTAAAAGATTATAAAAATATTGTGGGTGTCCTTCCTCAGCCTCCTTCTGCCCCAAGCCCCAGATACATACACTTCCTCAGGCAGAGATCACAATCAGCAGGTTATTTATGGGTATTATATAGCAAAGCATAAATTCTTACGCAAGAGGCAACATTTGGCCAGCACAAGAATTCCAACATGTTGACCTGGGCCAAGACCTGGGTGAAATCACTTCAAAGTTTTGTTCTTCTTCATTCTTTTGTGTTATTAAGTTTTTGTAAATGAAGCTTAGAAATGTCAAAATTAAGGAACCCATGAAATGTCTCTGAGAGAGCAATCTTATTCTCCATGGGCTTATCCTAACTGGAAGTCTTTGAGTTCCCATATTCTTCATCGAGATGCTTCGGCTCTCCGGAACAATTCACACAATCATCCCCTCATGAGTAGCAGGACTTCAGTACTACTCTGACATTTCAACAGTAATGTGGATCCACTGGGAGGCCCCAGCAAATGGCATGAAGTACCACTAGCTAACCTGTATAACGTAAGCTTCATTAACCATCTCTCCAAAGAAGAATCCTGTAATCGTCGGCACCGTAGCTACCGAGGCACACAGGCTAAGGCATACGGTTTCTAAGCAGAATGCACAGGGCACAGGCAACAGAGCATCATGGATAAAATGCAGATGGAGAGACGGGACTTATGAAGGCAACCGACGCTCTAAGCATGCATTAGGGGTGTGTGCCAGCAGTCCCGGTCCCACAGCCAGCATGCTTGAACATACAGAACACAAGGCATAATGGGGCTCATGTCCATTCACCAGCCACAAAGAGCCAAAGCGAGGCCAAGAGAAGCCAGAACAACAGATGCTAACTCGGCCTACAGAGGGCAGTGCGGAGGGGAGGCAAATGTTGCTTTGGGTCCAGCAGCAGTTCAAGACAACCAAAACAGACCTCTGACCCAGATTTCCTTTTTGCAGTATCGTCTATATTGAGGAGGTCCCCAAAGCGCTCATTAGTGATAAACTGATGATGTGTCGGAATGACGCCCGTGTGGCGTCGAGCTGCGATATCGGCCTCTTCTTGCTCGCGCTTAAGTCGTCGCTGGTCCGCTAAAAGTTTCTGCCATGAAATTGCATAAAATGGGCAGTGAATCATCCGGTCTAAGATATTGGAAAATTGCCAACAAAAGCAACTAAGAAAGGTGCTGGGTGGACAGGGAGGAGTCTGTAAGGATCGAATGCCAGAGCGGTTTATGGCTTAGCTACTACTTCCTGTGGTAGCCACCCTCCGCACACTACAGGAAGGAGAAAGTGCTGTCTGGGAGAACCCAGGGAAACCTCAGCTATGGGGAAGGATGGTTTCCCTAACATTCTCCAATCTAGCCAAAAGCCTCCCGACTTGTGGCATCCAAGGCTGGTCACAGAGGGGGCACTTCCAGGGCACTGCACACGCTGGACGGGCGGCAGGAGGCCGTCTCATCCCTCCTCACTCAGGCACAATGCATACGGACAGTGCACCTGAAGGCAGGAGCAGGGTTAGCTGATTCCTCTGCCCCTGCCAGGACTTACAATCTGCTATGGAATTTCACTACGTGGCAACCAGGTCGTCATCATGCTTCCTCTGTTATTCTTCATATATTCTCCAAAATGGACCTACACGTTTCAGAAATCATGGCGCCCCCTTCTCCATGGCCAACCAGCGCTCCTCTAGGGCGCAATTTTTAGGAGGCCTTAGGAAACATACTAAAAGCTATCTGTGCAGCTGACAGCCTTAATTACTGTCTTATTGAACTATTTCTTCAAGGGGTGAAATGAAGCTGAGTGTAAGGGAATAATACAGAAATACAGAAAATAAACTAAGAAAAATGGTATTTAGGAGAAACATCTTTCCTATATTAAGAAAAGTCATCTATTTCTATTTTTAAAGACCTTTTAAAATAGGTAAACTGCTGCTTTTTATCAAATCCCTCAATAAAATGGTCCCATAAAAAAGAATTTTAATTTTGTGTTTTCTTCTATCATAGCAGTCTTACATTCCTGTTATTAATGTTTCTTATAGAAAAGCATTATTTAGAATTGGTAATTTTGCACATGCTTGATAAAACATTAGTCTTCTTCCAGCAGGTAACTAAACGGCCCACATAGTATCTGTTCAAGGAATGGTGGATTCAATTTTTTCTACGGTCTACAAATATTTCATCAAGGCTGTGAGATTTCCAGTGTTGTAAAGATTAAATGAGAAAAGACAAGGAAGTGCTTCATAAAGTGCAGTGCCAGGGAAAGAATTCTTGTCCAGGTGCCTGGAGTTAGTTTCTCATTCTGCCACTGGTATAAGTTAAATTGCTAGGTGGCCCTAGGAAAGCTATGACGTTGCTGTGGCCCTTTCCTGGATAAAACAAGGGAAACGGATAGATTACCACGAATGACGCTTCTGAGACTGACAGGTTCTCATTTTCTGAAATGCTATTATAATCAATGTGAATAGTAGGGTATTTGCATCAAAAGGACAGACTGACACTCCCTCAGCTATGAGTTGTTTCTGTGGCTGTGGGAATGAACTTGTGGCAAGGCTCTCACATGTCCTTGCTCAAAACCCTTGGCGCTCTGGTTGAGGTTCAGCACCATCAGTGAGAGAAGACATGAAGTGCAGCAAAGTTTCCAACCTGGGGATTAAATTTGACCTCAGTAAATCCATCAGGCCTGCAGTTTAACCACATAAACCAAAAAACATGAATAAAAAAAGTTTTAGGATCTGTGAGTCAGCATCATTCAGGAAAAATGCTGTTCATGTTCTGTGTGTCAGTTGTTAAATCAAGCGAAACAGAAAACACATCCCTATGTAAGGGAATTCTAACACAAAACCTTCCACACAGGACACTAGGGTTTTGCTACTAAAACAGAATTTCATTTTGCTTCATCATGAAAGTCCAGACCCATGTACATGAGAAATTCATATCTTACTGATAGGATATACTTAAGAAACAGCTACAGCAGTGAATCTGCTCTGTGTCCTGAGGTAGAGTCATTTCTTTGGTCTTTCGTCTCATCATTTGGTAGCAATGACTAAAAATTATACAGTTCTCCTCAAAGTCAACTTTACCCTAAGTTCTTAAAGAAACTCCACCTAAACTCTGGACACTCAACACAGAGAGCTGTGATATGGTGAACATTCTCCTCCCACTGACAACAGTTCAAAACAATCCTTCCATTTCTTTACTCATTACAGGAAAATGGTCATTAAGCTTGTTTAAACTACAGGACTCCTTTTCCTGGAAATGTGAAGCCTAGAAAATACGCACTGCCATGCTTTGTCCTAGCAGAAGCTTGTGCTCTTGTCTACTTGGCTGAAACACGGATCTACCTCTATAGATTCCTGGTAGAATGGGCTCCTTCTAGGCCCTGCCCATAAACCACTGGTGAGGTATTTCAGTTGCTGGAAGTATAGATTCATATTCTGACATTCTTGTTGAGGTTTGCCATAACTTATAAGGCCACCTTCCTCCGGAGGTAAAAAGCAACCTTCCTCTAACTGTTTCACAAAATGTGTCATGGTTATCATTTTTCATTTTCCTCTTTTTCTTACTAGAACCTTCCTAATTTGAGCTTTGCCTTGTGCCAATAAAGGAGTGGGCATCAATGGAGACATATACAGACGGATTTCCTTACAGAACATCAAGGGAGATGGCTTGGGAGGACGGAGGAAAGGGTGAACTCTGGTTTCCAGTCTGTCTATGTGCCATGAAATGCAGTAGCAGGCAACCTGTTCTTGCACCTCCCATGCAGTGGTACTGCTTGGGCGTAGCATCTGTAACTAAGGACTTATGTTTAAATTAGTCTCTATTTTTGGAAGAGTAGAATGGCAAAGGGACAATGGAACCTATATTCTATAAAGAGTCGATTGTGGAAACCCTGTGTTTGCTTCCAACCCCTGGGCTTCATTACCTCCCCAACAGGTCTCTAGAATGTTTATTCCCTTCATGTCTTTTCCTGCAGGAAAGCTAAGAGATGTAAAAGATGAGATTTACCTCTTTATCATCATGACGTCTTCGAATAAATTCTTCTGTGGACTCCAAATAATCAGCTGATATAAAATGTCTTGGGGATTCTGAATCTTCAAAACAACAAAATAGAATTAAAAAAGGCAAAGGCTTAAGGGGAAACCAGGTTAGAAAAAGATTTTACCTTTATTCTTTTATAAACAGCAAAGATCTTATCAACATTCTTGATTAATGATCAGTGACCAAATTCTGAAGGGGGAAAAAATGAAAGTCCAAATCCACTCTTCCCCCCAGACCTTTGGATTTACTTGCCAATTAGATAAATATAAACAAAACTCATCAGAAGGCAAAAGGAGAGAACACTCTCTAAGTATCCCTACGAAGAGGCGTGCAGGCTCTTAGAGAGCAAACTATACAATCACACACACGGCCACAGAGAGAGGCTGCCTCTCGAAAAACCACAGGTGGGTGGGAACTGGTGCAAACAGAAAGGGGTTTGAAAGTTCAAATGAACACATTTCTCACATGAGCTAAACGGCCAATTTTTCTTTCAAAACGTAGTTGGTGGTTAGTCTAAATGACATGGGGGCTTTGTTTTTAAAGAAGTGCAGCCACTATGAGCCATGGTTAATTGCCAAGCAAAACAAACAGAAGCAAAGGACAAGCAGAAATGAGCACTGGAGGCACACAGGAGGAAGGGATGGAGCAAGCAGACTGGAGACGGGAGAGGTGAGACTGGTCACACACACAAAATGCCACCTCCACAGGATGGTGCCAGTTCACTTTGTGGGTTGTTGTTCCTGTCCAGGCTGTGGTCTGAGTATGACAAAGCGTTCCCATTATTAACGGCCCTCGGGCAGTCCTCCGGGACCACCGGTCTCTCCTGAGAGGGCTCTGGGCGGCTAAGCCTGGCCATGGTGTGCCGGGAAGACAGGCGGGTGGGAACCAGGGGCTTTCCCCCAGGAGGGGCCTGGTCCTGATGGGGCTGAGCGGGGAGGTCTGGCTTCTGGCCCACCGGGAAGCCCGAAGAGTCACCAGGGGAAGGCTGTCTGGGGTGGTGCTGGAGGGGCTTTTTCAACCGAAAAGGGAGGGGGCTCATCAGGTAGATGTTCCTGAGGAGGGTACTCTTGTCTGCCCTGGGATCCGGGCGCCAGTCAGGCTGTCTAGAGGACTGCTGCTCATGCTTCCGGATGGTGGTAAAGCGGGTATAAGAGGCCGGACAGGTGCCCTTGCACTTGTTGAGGCGATGCTTGGGGAAGTCTCCATGAACACTGCTGCTGCTACCCTCTCTGCTGTCACTGGAGACATTTGAACAGTGGTCCAGGTCATCCGAGCAGGTGGAGAGGGGCTCGGAAGGCACGAGACCCCTGAAGCCTAAGGTGTGGTCCGCCATGTTGCTACACGTGGGGGCAGCATAGACCCCACCAGAGTTCATCACGTCCATCTCCCTAGGCCGGAGCTTGGTTGACTCAAGGAGGGACTCAGCTGAGCGAGCGGAGGTCAGTCCAATCCTGGATAGCACGGGTGTGGGGGACTTGCTCAGTCTGCCAGACAGGTCCAGGGATGGCATGGAACGTGACCGCTGGATGAGCTGCTCAAAAGCAGTGATGCGGGAAGACACTGTGTGCTTGGGTATGTGCTCAGAGCCCTCCTGGCTGGACCCCAAATCGCCCCTGGCCAGGGCCAGGTTGTTTTTTTCAAAGTGGGAGGCAAGATCCCGTACACTGGAGGAGGAAATGGATCCCAGGGAGAGGCCGGCTCTGTTGATCTGGTGCATGTCCCGGTAGAACATGGTGAAGTGCAGCCCAGCCTTCCTGGAGAGGGCACAGGGTCTCCTGGCGCTGGTGCCATACTCCTGGAGACTCATGGTACTGCTTGACTTGCTGTCATATTCCCGGCGGGAGCGCATGAGCAGGTTCTCAATGCTCCCCCCCACCTGGAGGGGGAGGCTTCTTTTGGAATCATTCAAAGAAACACAGAGGTTCTCACAGCTCTGGGCCTTCTCTGAGGGCAGTAGAGCACTCTTCTGTTCCTGCAAAAGAGCGCTGGGAGCAGAGAGCCTGGGTTTGAATTTGGAAGGAAGGATCTCCGAAATGCAGGCTTTCGCAGCCGACAGTGGCTTCTTGTGTTTACACCCGGGGCCTAACGCATTGCTACTGTGAAACGTTCGGCTATGAACTGAAGATGAAGAAATCATGTGAGCATTCCCACCTTTACGATCCACTGGTAAGCATGCAGAATAAAATAAACAAACCCATTAGGTTAAAGCTGAAAGCCGCTAAAAAAATAAAAATAAAAAAAGGAGAGGTAACATGCTCATTTGTCATAAGGGTTTTTAAAAAATTTCCAGTCGATGTCCGGAAGCAAAATAATCTGTGCTGCAAAGCAGGTGCAAAGATGCAATGAGAGAAATGGCCGCCCTGCTGGTTAGGAAAGGCTGAAGCTTAAGTCACTTCTGGAATAGGGAATTAGAACAAAAAGGAGAGAGATGCTTCAGGGAGAGCAACACCGGGGGTCAGAGGGAAGGAAGCCATTAATACCAGAAAGAAAAATGGCCGGCGAGAGAATGGGGGAAGGGAAACAAGACGGCTCCAAGGCCCGGATGTGAAGGTGAGCACGGCAGAGCTCGTCCCGGGAGCTGGAGGTCCGCCCGCTGCGCTGCTGCCACCCAGGTACCGGGCGTGCATGGGAGACAGAGGCTGCCAGCTTCGCCCCGTAATTACCTTTAGTGGAAGCTGAGCTGGAGGGTCGCTTGAGCCCACTCAGTCCCTGAAGAGGGATGTCACCACCTTCCAAGACACTTTTATAAATCTGCCTCTCATTCTCCAAGCTAGTGAGATCGCCCGGACTCCCATCAGATTCCCTCTTCACTGCATGGAAGTTGGTAGAGTATATACTACAGACGAGGTGATTTTAAAAGCGAGAAAAATAATACAAAAAAGAGGAGTTAGTCTTTTTACTACATTTTCCCAAGATCACATTACCAGATGAGGTGGAGAAAACACACTTCTTGGCCTCCTAATCAAGCATGATTCTTTCTAAAGCATTTCCTTGATTTAGACACACGTCTATAAAGCCAGGACCGCTGAGTACTCAGGAATCTTGTCTCTACGGCAAAGCACTCTAGTTGAGGTGACTGTGTTTGTGCTTTAAAACTGTAACTCTTCACAGTACTGGCTGCAGCGGGCGGATAGGGAAGGGCTAGGAGGAAGAAGGTGGGGGGGGGGGCAGTGGAGGGTCTAGTGCTGCACACAGGGGCTAAATACAACAGATGCCACGGGTGGAGGGCACATGGCTCCAACATGTAGCCAGCCAGTGTCGGCTACCTAAAGTCTACCACTTGGCATATTTTCTCAGATGTTCTGCATGAGTTCTTTGACTAAAAGAACACAAATATCAGCAGATTAAGGAGAGGCCCAGCTGTTTTGACCAGAAAAAACCAGCAACCTAGTACAATCGGAAACAAGGATTCTGGATATTCATATTTTCTCTTATTATCATAGCTAATTTCTTCCTGTTTCCAACAAATAGTCTTACTATTTTGTCCAGGCTGACTACCAGCTCCTGTGTTCAAGTGATCCTCTTGTCTCAGCCAGCCAAGTATCTGAGACAGGTACACGCCATTGTGCCCAACTTTATAACCACATTTTGCACTCACTTTTTCAACTTTTTTTTTTGTTCAAAGCCTTATGTCATGTATTACATGTATAAGCTATTGCCCACTTATAACCCTTATTTATCTTCATCTTGTTAAAATTTAGGTATTTTTTAGGTTAACACAAGTTTTTTTTTTCTTGAATGAGGTGGAGCACAGAAAAAAAAAAATACTCCCTGAGCCCCTCCCTTCCCCTAATTCCACTCTTCTGTAGCCTCGCCTACTGGAACACTAATACAACACGTTTGCACACTTCTTCAGGAGTTAAACTCTTTCCTACAGAAGTATATAGGTTTACCCTAGGTTGCTTTCAGTTTTAAATTCAGTTCACTGGTATCATTATGGATTTGTCAGCTCTGAAGTCCTATAGTTTGATGGAATTCCTTTATTCCAAAATTTGACTATGACTATGTCCAATACATAGAAAAGCTCAAGGAATAGTAAGTCCCTTACCTAGATTCTATAGGGAACACTGAGCCACACTTGCTTTATCACACACTGACTCAACTCTTTCTATCAGTGATGAAATTTTTTACATTCCACAAAGCTACCCCTTCATTTTGTGCAGCACCCCAGCCTCAGTCCCCATAGTCACAGATAATGTTGACGATGAATCTATATGCCTCCCAAAATGTCCCATGTAGGAGTCTCTGCTAAATGTCTGACGGTCATTCTCTCTTTAAGCCTCACACACAACCCTCTCCTGCCACTTTTCACATAAGAAAACAAAGCACAAGGGGAGCAGGCAAAGGTTTCTGTGCCACTAAGGAAGCACTGGCTTGCACACTCCAGGAGCCACAGGAAGTTCAAGGATGCTCGAGCTCCCCCTATGCCACTACCACCACCAAGTGTCACTGGTCAGATGTTCCACCATCTTTACAGAGAAGAGCTGAAGAGGTACCAATTCCTGCTACAGCACTGGGGACCGCTGACGGTGGCTTGCAAAATTTTGACACCATATGCTTACTCTTAAAAATGCAAGCTCATTCAAACTGGTTTTAATTTTGAATTTCCTAAATAAAATAAACCTGCCACTCACTAAAGTTCTAGTTCTCAGTTTCTCTCCTTTCCTTTGGCTATTTCTTCTTGACTTTGACTATTAGTATAACACCTGGCTTCCCTTCTTGTATAAGCTTAATTGCATGTACAGCTTTCTTTACCCTTGCTAACAAATAACTCTGGTGCCAAGGTCCATATTTTGAGAGCGCATTCTCTAAAGCCTTGCATACTTCTCTTAGCTGTCCCTGTTGTCCTGTGAACACTCTCAGCCTTGGTCCGGGCACTGAATCTATCCTCACGAGAACCTCTTTGTTCTTGCACGACGTCCAGCCATAACTGGTTGCAGGAGCTCACACCTCTGTACATTTGTCTATCAGCTGTCAGCTGTGGTAACTAGCACTGCCCCAGCCGGCCCACTATCTGGCCATCTTCCACCCACTATCACGGTCTTCCTGCTTCCCACAGAATGACAACCAGCACTCAGGAAACTTTTTAGAATAGAGTTGCTATAGTCAATTGTTTTCTTTCAGATACTGTAGTGGATAAAAACAATACTTTTTCCAGATGTGTAACATTTAAAAACAGTATGCAAGAGCTCCGGAACATTCTGGCAAATGTATCTTCTCGAGACATCAGTTCTCCTGATGCTACACAGAGAGATATTGTTTGTGCCATTGTTCATAAAGGGAAACCGAGGACCAGAGCAGTGAAGACATCTGCCAAGGTCACAGCTGGTCCTTCAAGTGTCCAAGTGGCTGAGAAAGGCACAATCAGGATAAGCAGCTATTGTTAGCTTAACATAACAGGCTGAATTAAGAAGCTCAGCTCTGCATGGTTTGGTTTAAGCCAGAAAGAGACAATGTGGAGAATTCACCTTCTGGCAAACATAAAGAGCTGCCTTCTGAGGTCAAGAGGATCCAACAAAAACTGGAACAATAAAATCAGAAAATACAGCAGCCATCCTAAGGCTGACTGTCCCCAACTGTGCTAAGAACTTCTAGAGGTGACCTGACAGGGTACCGGAAGGCAGATCCCAGCTTGACTCAGACCAAAAATTAGCTGAGCCACATTTATGGGCCTTAAAAACATAAAAATAGGTTGCTTCAGTCCCAATTTCTTTCATCTGCAAAACTAGCAGGCATGGTGAGACTGTCCAAGAAACCCACGCACTAATCTGCTATTTATATAGAATTTTATTTTGGGTCCCAGGCACCTAGACTCTAGACATCTCCACATGGACATTCCTTGGGCATCTTAAGTCCAACAAGTCCCAAATCAAACTCAGGTCTTCTCTGCTACCTCCTATCCCCCAAGCCAGAAACGCCAGTGAATCAGCCTCTTCCTCCACCTCTGCTCCTCACACCTAGCCAGTCACCAAGCCCTGCTTCTCTCGGTCCTTCACAGAGCCTGCATCAGCTCCATGCTCCATTTGCCTCCCTGGTCATCACCTCACTGTCGCTTACCTGCAGCTCCCTACAAGCATACCGTCACCTCCTCGCCCCCTTCCCTGACTCCTTTCAATCCTCTCAGGTGACTATACCATTCGCAATATTTCTATTAATAGAAAAGCTCTCCTCCTGTCAAACCCTGCTTTTTTGTAATCAGCCTTTTCTCCCATTCTGTTCAAATAGGTAAGATTTTTCATTCTGCTTTTATTCACTCAGAAATACTTATGAGGCACCTACATATTGATTTCTCTTAAGTGGAAGTAATTCAGTAGGGAATATCACAGATCTAAAAATTCCACCTTTATAGAGCCTACATTCACTGTTAAAAATCACGTAGTTGGTGATTTCAGGCAAGAAAAGAAAAAAGTAACTTGCTCAATGTGGCTATGGGTGAATGAGTTTAAATCCTTTAGAAGTTTCACCTTACAACCTTTCTATTGCATGAAATTTTTATTTTTATATGTATAGCAAAATGTTATTGCTATTCAGATTTTATTTGCAGCTCTGTAAAGCCTGCTTGACAGCCACAAAATAAGAAGTGCTCATTTTCCTGTGGGTTCCCTCACTTCATTTTGCCACAGGTGACTCTGATTGCTATTCACAAGTCTTTTTTGCAGGTTATGCCTGAATTCCTTTGCGGGCAGGCACTTTATTAATCTTTGCATGCCTAGCGTGGTTGTTCAACAAATATTGGTGGAATAAACGATTCCAAAATTAAATGCCTATAACACACGTATTTCTGACCAAGTCTATCCCAGGGGAATCTTGAATGTTTCCTATACTTCTGGTTACTACACAGGAAAACAGCAGACCTTCCTAGAGCACCACCTGCTGGCCAAATAGGGTACAGCTCATTTATGAAGCCAACGAGTCACCCATATTGGCCAATGTGAACCGGTAAGCAATGATGATGAAAACAAGGAGTAGCTCCCATTACTAATTTATACATCTGATTATGGTAGGTATATCACATACAAAACTGGACACTGTGATGGTAACTATAAGAAATACAATTTTGAGTCAATGATTAGACATTATATGAGGATACTGGAATTATGGATGCATTTCTTTCTTGGTTCTCAGTCTCTTTTTCATGCTAATTAGTACAATTATAAACTTCAGTTAGCTCAAGACATAAGCATGGGCTTAAAGCACTGTCACTTTTCCTTTAGCCACAAGGTGTGAGCCATCCACGGTCACTCTTTCTTCTTCCTTGGGTTAGGTAAAGTCCAGTGGACATGTCCTTCTGTATCTCAACCCCCTTCATCCAGCAAAAGGGGCCACATTCAGTGTGAAAGATGCCTGCCTCATGCTGAGAAAGCTGGATGCCAGCTCACTAAGATTTGGAGATCCATTCACTTATCCAGCAAGCATTTCCTGCGCACTTTCCTTTGAGCCAGGCGCCCACTGGGGCTGCTCCTTCCAAATGGGGAAAATCTTACCTTTTTGAACAGAACATGAGAAAAGCCTGATCAAACACACTCATACACACAAAAAAAGTACCACAGTAGAGGAGTAGGAGGAAAAAAAACCCCACATCTGTTCCCACCAAGTATTTCAAGAGAGCAGGTTGTGGCTGAAAATTCACTGGGGTCTTTAGATTCCTCTTTCAATGATATAAATAATAGTAGTTGGTAAACTAACACATTAAATATCTTTATGGACACTCAGTGTCTGAAAAAAGTTTGCTCTTCCACGTACTTTACATGTATCCTCTTCAATCCTAAAACCCAGTATTACAAAGAGTTGCTTAAATTATTTTTTAATTGTTCAAAAGCAGTGAACCTTTCTTTGCCTTCTGATAATAAGCTAATTTACTAACCCAAGTTCCCTGGCCTAGAACTTCACTATTCCTACTCTGGGCAGTGCCCTACACATACCAGTTGTGGGCACTGCACTGTCTCAATTTGTCTGTCTTCATCTCTACAACAAAGGTTGAAAGGGAGAATGCTAAGTAGAAGGCCTGGCACACGTCATGCTCAATAAACCATTACAATTATTTTATTCAAGACCTGTGCTCTTTACTCTAATACCCCACAAAACTACTTCCTCTTCCAACCCTCCCTCTCTCCTCTCTCTCTCTCTCTCTCTCTCTCTGTGTGTGTGTGTGTGTGTGTGTGTGTGTGCACACTTGTGTATATGTGTTACTGGTGATGACTTACCCCAGGGCTTTACACATGCTAGGCAGCACTGTAGCACTGACCTCTAGCCTGTCTTCCAAACATGTGTAATGTTCATATTTTACCTCATTCACTTGCTTTTTGCCTTTTCATTTATCAAACTGATTGTGTGGGGCTGGGGTGTGAGTGTGGGTGCTATTCCCAAAACTACTAAGAGACTGTGAAGTGTGATCACAATATAAGGTAAATGTTTAAATTTAAAAATTTATTTCAGTTAAAGACGTATTGTCATTAGTCCCTCAAAATATTCCCCCTCTTTTCCAACACACTTGTCCTGTCATTTTTGCCACTTTCTGAAGCAGTTCTGGAAGCCATCACTCATGGGTGTCTTTACAAATGGAATAAAAAATACAGTTGAATGTTGCTGCAGATGGCATCTAATGGAAAGGCAGGCTCATAATACATTAAGGTATGGCCCCATCCACCTTATTCACCAGATCTGGCACTGTGCCACACCAGGCTCTTCTCCAAATGACCATGACAACTCAGCTAAGGCCAGCCATGAAGAGGCCTTCCAGAACTGCTTCAGAGAGGGGCAAGAATGGTAAAATGGGATCAAAGCGAAGGGCCGTATTTTAAGGGGGATAAATAGCAAAAGGTCTTTTACTGTATTGATTTTTTAAAATTTTAACATTCAGTGTGTATTTCTACCACACCTCACACACTTAATATTTTTCTATAACAATAACACTCACAGTGTCTTAGTCCAGGGAAGCAAAGAATTCAATCAACTGACTCTGCAGCCTGAAAGCATCCTTTTCTGTCTTGTGAATTTTAAAGAGATAAGGGTAAAAAATTAGAGGGGACCGGCTAGTTAACATTGGGCAATCCTGAAACAGCAAGAGTAGGCCCAGACCTCGCTGAAGAAGTCCTGTTGGGCACTATGTGTCAGGATGGCTAACATGACAAGCTAGGAGCAAGGAGGCAGCCTTGGGGGCCAAAGAGAATTTGCTGGGGCTAGAGGAAGCTTTTTACCTGAAGGCAGCCTAAGGTCACTGGCCCAGCTTCACCTCTAAAAGCACACCTAAAAGCAAAGAGACCTAGAGAACCTGTGACCTCCTGTCACTCTTACAGCTGAGGGCACACCTCCAGTGGAGCTCTTTAACAGAGCAGCCTCACAGCCCATCATGGAGGGAGAAACAACGGCCATCCTGGGGCTACAGTCGAGCCTGATGGTTTCCACACCAAAGCGGTGACTTGGTCACCACCTCCACAGTGCACACAAGGACTTCTTGCTCCTCTACGACAGGCAACTTTTCCCTCTAGTTGCTGTCTTAATACATCTTCAATTTCTTCTTATACTCCTGGATATATTAATCACGAAGTATGTACATTTATAGAAGAAAAATTAACATAATGGATCTAGTTAGAGCTTTTGATCACTACCCTAAAAGGATTAAAGCTTTTCTGTTTTTCCACTGAAATACCAAAATCCTGCTGACTGACTTTCAAATGAAACTATTTCTGTTAGGTACCTGCTTTGGCAGGTAAAGTAGGTAGGATGTGCTCACATAACCATGGTATTTGTGCCAAAAATCCATAAACCCAGAATCTTCACTCACTGTAGTTTTACTAACCCAAATGAAACAGGTAAGCACTATATCACTGCTCTTTGTCATAATTCAAAGAATGAGCTACAACATGACGATGAACAGATGAGGATCTGCTCCTGCCAAAACCAACTCCTTTTCCAACTTATTGGATGTGACAGCCACCACGGAAATGGAAGACCTTGTGCCAAAGAGTTTATATTTTTTAACAATTAGAAAAACAGAAGAGTATAAATGAGGTACATGGCAGCAAACGTAAGGGCCATGTGAGATAATAGGACTTATTCATATAAACTAAAATGTTTGCTATTTACCATGTACTAATGGGAATAAAGGCAACACCTGGATAATAGCTACTTGGCAAAGGACTGAGAAGGGCAACCTGGTAGGGCAGTCAGAATGCTTTCAGGGACAGGGACAGGATACATCATGCTGCCTGAGTCCTAAGAACTGATGCAGAGAGACAAAACCACACTCATGTGAGGATCAACACATTCCCCTCCCCCCCACCGGCCCCACTTCCTCCATGGCAGTTCTGACCTGAGGACCCAACCTTGCTGTGTATCTCTCCCTCCTTACACAAGGCTCAGGCCATCCCAGCCACATTCTTTCTCCCCCAGGAATCCACAAAAGAGCTTCGATTCTAAACACTTAAAAATAACTTCACATTCTAATAATAAAGACATTAACTTGAGGAAAAGCTTATCAAAGGTAGTATGAATGACTATAAAATTATTATTTTGGAAGAGGAGTGAGCAAAAGAAAAACAATTTAAAGACAATAATTAGACTGCTACTCATCACCAAACTGTACATCACTGGAATCCACTACAGAGGTACAGACAGAACATTGTGGGTCTGAGTCCAAGCCTCTTTCATCTCATTTCTGACATTTAATACATGAAGCCATGCAAACAAAGTGAAGGGACTACTTACTATCCTGGAGGCTCTGAAGAAATGTCTGGAGTGGGGCTGACTGTTGAGCTCTGCAAATGTCAAAAAGAAAGAAATGTAGATGATTTATTTTGATTCTCAAGTTTCAAGCCAAGGGAAAAAGGAAGAAGCCACCTTTCCCTTCCTCAGTTAGATAAGGACTTTGGGTAACAGGGGCCTGGATGGAGGCTTCTAGTGTTAGCAGAAAGCAGCACATTTTGCGGAGGAGGATTTTAGGGCAATGACTTTTCTCAAGCTCTTATCTTTGGCCTTCCTGTAGATGCAACCACCACTTTCTGAGAGGGCGAGAGGTGGCCTAATCCATACTAACCTTCTGTTGCAGGCCTCTGGGCTACGGCCCCCACTGGGCCAACATGCAAAAGTCACATGGAAAGCACCCCAGTCACCAGTATTTCCCCAGCCCTCAGAACCCCTGCTGGGCCCACTGCAGAAGCTTGCATGCGCCCCAAATGCCACACCCAAAGAGAGTCATACAACACTGTAGATAAAGAATGTACGAAAGTACATTTAAAAGACCACACTGTATTCAGATATCTGTTTAAGCCTGCAGATTTAGAAGTGTGGAAACGGGAGGGATGAAATTTCACAAAACCTACTAATGACCATTTCAGCAAAAAAATGGAGGTTGTGACACAAAAGAAAATCACCCAGAGGTACATGCCGAGAAAAACAACAGAATTATGCAGTTTAATTTCTTTCGTTGTCTTAAAGAAAGTAAGGGCTCAATATATTTTTATTCAATAAATCAATATAAATATTTTTAAGGATAGTTCTAAATAGAATAATGCCCAAATCTCTAATAATGATCATTTTAAGGAAAACAAGGTATCTGGAGAGAAGAATCATTTAGGGAAAGGGAAAGAAGAAATATTGTGAATGAGAGAAAAAGGGATGTCAGGGAGGGAGTTGAATGCGACCTTCAACAAGGGCTTTTCCATCTGACTTCCATCTGCTGAAATACCCACCTTCAACCTATGGGTTTGGATCCTTTCACTTTTGAGAACATCTCTGTCCCTGAGTGCTGACTCTACCCTCCCCTGTCATTACTCTTCAGAGGGCATCCAACTCTTAACAACACTCATCTTCCAGCCCTTCCACAGCTGCACTGGTCCTGCCTGCCCATCCTCTCCCTCCTTGAGCCTCCTATCTCTTAGCACTTGTCCCACTCTGGCCTTCCACCTTTGAAGAACTTGCCCTGGTCTCCATCATTAAAAAAAAAAAAAAAAATCTTTTGCCTGATCCTGTGAAGTCCTTTAGGAATGTCTCACTTCTTTTCCTCCGTGACATCCTTCCAGCGAGTGCTGTACTCCTGTGGGCTTTGTTCATTTTTTGCCATATGCTCTAATTCCTATGAACTTCCCACCCAACAACCTCCAAAGTTTTTTGAAAATTTCTTTATCAAATCTGTGACCCTTTCCCTGGAGCCCAACTTTTTGGACCTCTCCAGAGCACCGGGGTAGCTCTCATACATTCCTGTCTTACTCCATCACTCATTTCCCACTGCTTTTCTATACAGTCCTTTCTGTGACAGTCCACATCTCCTGTTCTGTGTCAGCCAACATCCAATGGAGAGCTAACAATACCCCTCTTTTTTTTTTTTGAGACAACATCTCACTCTGGAAGCCAGGGTAGTTTTGAACTCATTATATAGGCTGGCCTTGGACTCAAAGCAACCCTTCTGCCTCAGCCTCCTAAGTACTGGAATCAGAGGTATGCACTCTTACACACCCAGCTCGTGTGCTAGGCAACTGAACCCAGGACCTTGTGCTTTCTAGGCAAGCACTGTAACCACTGAGCTATGCCCCAAGTACCTTCTTCTCCCTGCTATTCAATAGCTTCATCTACTCCAAGAGCTTCAACTGTCACTTGTTTTCAGGTGACTCCAATTGAGTTAAGTCCTTGTCTCTTTCATGAGACCTCATTTACAGCTCCAATTCTCTTCTTGACGTTGCTTACATGATACCCAGCCAACGCCTCAGAAGTCAACTACCTAAAACTAATGACCTCGCCTCACCTCTGCACTAACTTCCATCTCAGCTTTACATAACATACCAACATCCTCACTCTTTCAGTCACTAGCCCAAACCCTAACATTGTCCACATCCATTCTCCCATTTCTCTGTTCTTCACAAGACCTAGTTAAAATGTCATCTCTCTTGGGGATCTCCCTTACACCGTCCTTCTGTTTCTGCATATTGGTGCCACCATAACACAGACTGTCAACACTGCATGCTTGAGCTGCTGCTGCAGCCTCCTTGTCCTCTGAGACTCCAGCTTTTCCTCTCCCTTCATTTCAGTCTCTCCATATCAGGACACTCATCTCCTAAAACACTCCCTGAATTCCATCTCTCCCTGAGGGCAAAGTCTATCACCTACTTAGCTATACTTTCTAATCCTCTCCAATCCAGCATCAACCCTCTTCCCCAAATCTACCTCCTATTGTTCCCCTCTCACATTCCCAGCAGAACTCTATCCCCGACACCAGTGCATTTCTGTGCTATTTCTAATGCTTTCTCTGTGCCTCAAATGGATATTCTCAAGTTTGGCCACATAACTAAGTTCCATTTGCCCTTTAAGATTTGTCTAACTCCTATGGGAACCCTTCCTCGATTCCCCTCAAGATTTCTCTCTCATCTGGACTTGAGAAGACAGACCACACATTTATTTCTTAGTAGACACTCCTGTGGCTACTGTTGGAGCCTTTAATTTATGAGTGTGACTCTCACATTAGTAAAGCCAAGTCTCTTTTTCTGTACTGGTCGAAGGCCTTTGCCAATAGCTCTCACACACATTCAGGACCAATGGGTGCCAGTCAACTGATCCAATGTGAAGATGCCTCATGGATATGTCGGCTTTTCCCTTGTGCCCGCTGGGCCCTCGCCTGGCCTAGGCCTCTGAAGTAGGCTGTGCCTTAGGGACAACAGCAGCTAGTATAATGGTTCTTTGCCTTGTTGCCATCCTCGCGCATGTCACAATCGTTGAAAGTTTCTCCTAGTTCCATTTTTGCCATTCTACCAGAGAGCTCTCATCCTATGTCTTAGGCCACTTTACCTGAAGCCACTGTTCTCATATCAGAACTAGCTGTGATCTCTTCCAATCTTGGCTCCTGAATTCCACTGTGGCTGCACAAGGTTTCAGTCTTCACCTTGATTGGAAGGTGGACTTCCCCTTGACCTGAGCCCCACCTCCAATTACCCATATGCCTCAATTGCGCACATGGTGACTCACCTCTTGTGCCCTCTGTAAGTTTTGAGGGAAGGTCCACTGGTACAATCCCTGCCTCTGCAGCCTCGCTCATCCTCTAGTGACCCTCTGGATCCTTGACCCATAAGAGTCCTTCCTGGCCTGCATTGCACTGGCTTCTTTTATCCCTACTCTACCTGGCTGCTACCATAATCCCCTGGTTTTTCCTTCCCTCCCTCAGTTTGAGTCTCTGGCACTCACATCACTTTTGTACCCAAATCACTCTGATCCTCCTTGTCTTAGTTCTACTTATATATAACAAAGATACATTAACAATTTCCACATTTCCTGACAGTTTGTGGGCCTTTCTGGTCTATTGAACAGTGACCATATTCCTTATTTTTTCTCTAAAGATCTCACTTCCTTGTAAGAGTCTCTTTAATTTTATCAAGAGCACTGGGGACAGTTCTGCAAATATTCACTTCTCCTTAGAAACTTATTTACCTTAAACTGAATGTCTGCCCCCACTTTAATTAGCCAATTTTCACATACTTCCTTACAAGAATACAATGTAGATGCAGTTTCAAACACTTGCTGTGTCTAGGCCTCTAGGTTACACTCTGTTATAACTTTCTGACCTTTAAAATCATTGCTCTGAGAGTGCCCCGCACAAAAAAGGTAACCACATTACCAATGCTATAGGATTTTTTTTTTAAAACCAAAGATTTAACCCAGGGCCTCACTCATTCTGGGGAAGTGCTCTATGAACTATATCTCTAGTTCTTTTATATATTATTTTGAGACAAGATATCACTAAGTTACCCAAGCAGGCCTTGAACTTATAATCCTCCTTCCTCAGCCTCCCAAGTGGGTGAAGGAAGACAGCAGCTAGTACAATGTTTCTCTGCCTGTTCCCATCCTCGTGTAGGTTACGATAGTTGAAAAGTTTCTCCTACTTCATTTTTGCTATTCTATCAGAATGACAGTGCCCAGCTTACTGCTGTGTTTTTAAAAATAACCCATGAGATTGGTATCTCCCAGAGATACAAAAAAAGGAAGTTGTCCCAAAAATTAACTTCCCGAAAATTCAGAGAAGACATACAAAGATGAAAGGGGAGAACTTAAAAAAGTCACTCACAAGAGCAGGGTGGGGGCAGGGAAGGTCACAGGGCGGAGAAGGGGAGTTCAAACCATCAGGTACTCTGCATTTATTTGAAAAATCCCCTTGCAGGAAGGTATCAATCTCAAAAAGAATCCAAACAAAAATTAACTGGAGGACTGGAGGCAGAGCTCAGCACTTAAGGAGCTTGCCCAGCAAGTGCAAGGCCTTGGGTTTGATTCCCTAGCACCACATAAGCTGAGTGTGGTGGCATACACCCATGAGCCTAGCACTCAAGAGGCTGAGGCAGGAGGACTGCCATGTGTCTGACGTTGGCTTGGACTACACAGTGAGTTCAGGATCAGCCCAGACTAGTGAATCCTGCCTTTAAAAAAAAAAAAAAAACACATTACCTGGAGCTGGTGATAGGGGAACGGAGTTGGTGGGCTCAAAAACAGGAGACAGAAAGCCATGCAGCTTAAAATAATCAGTATACTATTATCACAACTCCACCAAAACCCACAGCACAGAAAACAGAACAGCCTGCAAAGGAACCGACAGCATGAGAGAAGCCGGGAAATACCTGTGGCGAGTTTGCACTGGGTGTTTTATTAATCGTCTCCATTTTTTCTAAATCTGCCTCTAACTCTGTTTGGCAGAGGTTGAGATCTTTTTCTAGATTAGTCTGGTTGAAGAAAGAAAAGATGAGAAAGAATGTTTTAGTTTAGAGGGAAAGGAGGCAGGATGGAAGGTTAAGTTTGAAAATGAGGTTTTCTTAAAACTCTACTTTAATAAGGCCAAGATGGCAGCGACTTAATCACAACAGCTCAGTAGAAATTAGTCACAGACATGAGAACAGAGAGCGCAACAGGAGGTATGCACAATCGAAACTTCTCAATGATCAGAACTTTAACGTCTACTTGATAACCTACAAATACAACACAAACCTACCTTTAAGGAAAGGTCTGCTTTCTCTCTTTTCAGAGTATGATGACTGGGACAAATATTATATGTCAGAAGGATAAGTAATTATTTTAAAAACGTCTAAACAACATTAGTATATATTATAGAGACTTTGTTAAATGCTTTTAGTATCAAGCCAAAAAAAACCAAGTTATCAAGTTTAAAGAAAAAAGTGACTTTGAAAAACAATTAAAAAATAAAACAGAAAAACAAGCCCACAGCACACTCACACTAACCAGAGCTAGAGAGCACACACACCGTCCACGGGAGCACAGCGGAATTACCTTTCTATCCTCTCTAGGAAGGATAGAGCAGTCTCCAGGAGTATAATCCCATATCTTTTTGGGAGGCTGACGGGAAGCAGAGGAGGAAATGAAGAAATGAGCATAAAGACATAAAGACAAACACGGAGGCTGCTCAAACACGGGGGGAACGCTGGGAAACCGTACTGACACAGAGAGGCGGACTCAAAGCCAAGGGCCAGGCTCGGCCTGAGCAGACAGGCTGCCTGCCCTGGGGGGTCTGGAACCACTACCTAGGAAGTCTGTGTCTATGTTTATGTCTAAACCACAAATCATTGCTAGATTCTAAATATTCAAAATGTTAAAAAAAAGCATCAACATAAATTTGATTAAAATTAGAAACAAAGTTCTTATTGCTCTTTTCAAGCAAAGACTGACAGTGAAAATTATACATTTTTTGGTCTTTCCTGCTATAAAAAAATTCACTGTATGCTAACAAATGTGTGAGTCTAGAAGTTTGGCTAATGGAGGAGACACTGAGCTAAATACGCTTTGTAGCAATAAAATTTATGTCAAAAAGGAAGTTAGGGCACTAGACAACTTTACACCAGTGACTTTTAACTCTCCTTTTGCAATTTAACTGATTTTGACAATACTACTCGTATAGACAAACCTCCCAACCTCTTTAGATGATTAGTGTTTAACCATACAATTTAAATAGAAGACTATGAGGCTGTTTTTCTTTTATCTTTTAGTCTCTCCTGTCATAACCAGAGGCAAACAATTAAGATATGCGCTATAAGATCATGGTAGGTTTAAGAAGGGGAGGGTTTCGCGCATAGGACACTCAGAAGTTTCAAAACACATCTAACCTTGGATCTTATTCTGCCTACTGATGGTTGAAATTTCTTAGATACTGACCTCTGAGACAATGAGAAAGAGGAGATCTATTAGTAGCTCCTAAAATTTTGTGCAAATCTCATTATAACAAACTCTACGGAAACATCCAATTTTTGTTGTTGTTCGTTCGTTGTTCTTTTCTTTTTGGTGGTACTGGAGATCAAGCCTAAGGCCTTTGCACTGAGTTACAACTCAGCCCATCTTACTTTGATTTTGAGACAGGGTTTTATTAAGTTGCTAAGTTGCCTGTGCTGGGCTCAAACTTGAGATCCTCCTGTCTCAGCCTCTTAGCATTGCTGGGATTAAAGGTCTGTGCCACTGGACTGGCTTGCATCCAAACTGGTTTATATACAGAAATTCTGCCTTGAATTTGTACATGAAAACCCTCTTTCTGTGGAAATTTGAAGGGGGTGGAGAGAAGAAGCTGACACTCAGGTTTTCTGCAGTGAATCTGCAAAAGAAAATAATGTAATTCCAAGGTGCACTCGGCACTGGCAGCAGCTGGTCAGCACCACCATCTCTGTACGTGTGTATTCTGCACTTCTGCACTTCCTAAAGTGAGTGATGTGAGCCATTACCGTTCATCTCTCGCACTTAACACACTTGGATTGTTTATCTAAGGGAGAAGATTTTTTAAAGTCACACACGTTAAATATTCATTTCGTTTCTGCAACAAAGAAAAACATAACAAAAAGACAATGCTTACAAATTAGACTGGTTTAAAATAATCATCTCCAGAATGGTTGCTGGGGTCTGGAATTACTCACTATGCTAGGACAACTTGTTGAGCTAAGAGGTATTAATACAGTCAGGATCTTGGTGAAATTTCACTTTGAGTGGCATGAAGTGAAGGGGTCAGGGAAGAAAGTTCAGGATAAATGTCTAGTAGGCTTTACTGAGAAGAAGCTGACGGGAGGTGGTGTGAAAAAAATAATTTAAGAAGTAGAAAAGATAATCCACATGATTTGGTAGGAGTCTTAATTTCACTTTGCTTCCGCACCGTTGAAAAAAAATTCAAAACAACTTGGCTTATCCCACTTCTATTCACGTCTCTTACTGTTTTGTGGCATGGTGGCTGAGTACGAAGGAAGGAAAAATTTCTCCCAATCCTACCTTCTTCCTAAATCTGTTGGCTCAACTAAACAAGCCCGCCTTCAGGCTGCCTCAAACCATGCAGCACTGCTCATCTCAGCGCTATTCCTCAAGATACAGGTGCTATTTTGGCATACCTTCCAAAATATGATTTTCTAAAGTCAGAACTACACAGAAAAGAGCACTCCCATTAGGACCTTGAGATCTGGGCAAGGGATGCACACAGCACCAGAAAAAAAGGCTGTCGTGGAAAAGCATCCCCAAGTCTTCAGATAATTAAGGGCAGTTAGGGCAATGGGCTAAGGATACGAAATAGAGGAAAGCTCTAAAATACAAAAAGACTGCGTTCTCAATGCATATCTGAAGTGGTTTTGTGGTTCTCAGACCACAGTTTCCAACAGAAACAGTGTTAATTTACCAAACTCTTCTCAGAATGTATTTAACACACACTGGTACTGAATTATTATTATTGACAATGTTTTCAAAAACAGATTTAGGAAAACAAACCAATTACAATTAGTTAGGAAAAAAATAACCCTCATTTTTTCCCTAAAAGCCAATATTGCAGATAAAACCAGTCAGTCATTTGGCAGATGAAGAGACAGCTATCAATCTGTGGCTCCCGAAAGGGTTTCAAAAATCAATGACACAAACACTTTATTCAAAAATTTAAATAGATTTTGCTATTTCACTAATAGTTTTTGCCTTCCTTGAGGAAAGTAGTCCAATAGCTATATATATATATATACACCGATCACAGGATTTTGGAAGAGAGACAACTGTTTCTCAAAAGAAGCTTTTTTTGTGAGCAATAACTGAGCAAATTTTAAGAAAGAGGAAAGGGTTAGGATATTGTCAATATTTCACATGGAGAAGATTTCCTGAGATAGACTTAATGTCTAAATGCTGAAAAGCAGAGGATAAAAGGAGAGAAAGGAGAAGAAATGGGGCATGCCCCAACGCTTGGGGAGGGAAGAGGAAAAAAGGGTATTTTGGACTAGGTTTTTCCCCTCCACTATCTCTAGATGGCGCTCTTCATCGAAAGACGGTGTCGTATGGGGACCAGTGAGAGAAGGTCTGCTCCTGCAAGCAGCCTGTCACAAATCAGGCCTCCAGACTCAGGAGACACGTGAACTTTTGAACAAATCTCAGCATCTCTTAAGTCAAAATAGCACCTTTGAAGCACCAGCTTACCTTCGCTTTGTCTTCATGTTAATGAAAAATATATACCATGGAACATTTTACTGAACTACCAAAGTTAATTCCTGTCTGCAAATAAAACTATCACTCCAAACCACAGTAATTCCAAAGTTAGATTCAATATTTAGAGTCTCTTATGAACATGTAATATAAAATGTTTTGTTTTTATATACTTAACTCCTCCACCTATAAATTCTTTTTTGCAGTTGTAAAAGTATTAAAGTAGTAAAGCCAGTGTACAGTCATCTCAGGTGGAAGGATTAACTCAGTTTTCCCTTCTGTGTGATACTCCTTTGGGTTCAGGCACCAAAGCTAACTCAGGGATACCACTGGGAAGCTAAACACTAAATTTGGTAGGATTCCTAATTCCCATTCCAAACTTTGGAAATATTATCCTAACTTGCAGAAATTATTCCTTAAAAATTGCTTATTATTATTATTATATATATTTTGATGTGTTCTAGCACTTGCCTCACATATCTGCTCTTGGAAGAAGTAACCAATGCTGGTCTCTTCACTGTGTAGTATATTTTCCTGCTTGTTCTCAACACATCATAAAGACTTTGGTCAAGGTATCAAATCAGGCATGTGATATTTTTCAGTGTTATTAAGGTTCTAGGATAAGCAACTATTTGTGTTCTCTGAGATATTGTGGCAGATATATACTTCCAGAGTTCACTGTTTTTGTTTGTTTGTTTTTTATTTTCATTTATTTTTTAAGACAGGGTCTCACTGAATAGTCCAGGCTGGTCCTAAACTCACTAAGTAGCCCAGGCTCACTTCAAACTCATGGCACTCCTCCTCCTGCCTCAGGCTCACAGGTACTGGGATTATAGGTGTGTGTACCATATCAGGCTTATGTCATGCCAGGGAATTGAACCCAGGGCCTTGCACTTGCTTGACAAGTGCTCTACCCACTGAGTGTCATCCTCAGCCCATCACCATACTTTCTTGGTAAAGTAAAGTAAGGCAAGCTTATAGGTTGTAGTGAGCAGAAACAATTTCACTACTGACAACCAATGTGACTGCTCCCCACTTTCTGAATTTCTTACGCATAAATCTGACTCTTAAGTAGCAACAATGCACCGACAGCATTATTTTAAAAGGTGTATAACCACTGAAGCTATTAAACTTACCGGTTTCCCAAACTCCAATTCCGAAAAGAATTTATACCAAGGTTCATTCTTTAAATCTATCTCTTCTGGGCTTATATCCCGACTCTACAGGGGTTGGTGATAGGGAAATGGAAGAAAGAGAAGGATAACATTATGCAAAGATTACACAGGAACAGGCCAGTAGAGATGCAGTGGTTTCTGGCGATTTGCATTCAAAAGCAGCAACTGTCCATCAGCAAAACAGGAAAACTGAGGTAGGGAGCCACGGTGACTCGTTTTCAGCTCCATGGCAGAGGCAGATGGAGTGGAGATGGAGAACTCTGCACCACACCGCAGCTGTTCACAAAAATCTGAACATAGATCTGACAGTGTTTCTTAGTTACTTTAATATTGTGAAAATAAATAAAGCCTTTATTTCCTATTGCAAAGAATTCTTAGTTACTGGTAAGCACACCAAACATTTAGCATCTAAGCCAGTTGAGTAGAGCGAATAGTTTTTTATGGGCTAGTACAGTTATAGTACTTAATTGCAAGGCTGCCTTAAGGTTTTTAAAATAAACACAAATAGACATCTTATTAAAGCCAGTTGGTTAATACTGCATCTTTAAAGGCACATGGATAGGTGAGAAACCATGTCCCATACACAGTAAAGTGACAGATGATATAAGTAAAAACAGAGGACACAAGTGAAAAAACATTTTAAACAAGTATCCAAGGTAGATGAGTATGGACAGAATATACTTTTATGTTTTAACAAATATTAAAAGAACTGAGAAAAAATTACATGACAAAAAAGCTGGACAAGACAGAAAACAGGACAGAAGGAAAAAACTTCTAGGTTATGTTACAAAAATAAGTTAGATTTCTCACTTTATATAATTCTAAGAAGTATCACACATACTGAAAATTTGACTTCATACTATTTAAGATTTAATCAAATATGTATAAAGTTCTGGTATCTTACTCTCAGAAATAACATGTTCTAGAAATAAGTAGTTGAAAAATGAATGCCTGGAAAGCAAATCACTTAAGTTTTCCCTTATTAACCTGAAGCTATGTTCATATCAAACAAAACTGAGGCTCATGGCTTAAATTCATATATACACATAGGTTTCAAAAAACATGGATAATTACAATAACAGAAAGCTATGGTAATTTTCTCCAAACAGCTTGAATTTTTTTTTTAAATGGTGTTTTTTCCTCCTAAAATTAAAAACATCATACAAGAGACTTTACCTCTAGCCTATAACCTGTCTATGAAGAAGACGACTGCTAGGGACCACGCATAGGTCTTCTGTGTTAATAAGTCACTAAATAGTTCTTCCCATGTGTACTTTTCTTAACAATCAGTTAGGAGCCCCTTTTGCGGTGTGTAGGAAAGGCTACAACTGCCTCAGTGAATTTTACCCAAGGAACGACCCTTTCTCCCAAGATCCTTAGAAGGATTTATATCATCACCCTGATGTATCATGATAGGTAGAGTAACATATAGCTATGTGGAAGAGAACTTTAAACTGAAATTAAACTTAGAGCAGAAGAAAATATATAGTGAAACACAGAGTCTGTCCTCTTGCATCTGATAAACTTGCTATTGTCGACAGGGCACCAGGGCTTCCATCTTGAAGGAGAAGGCATTCCCTCACTGAAGTAAAAGAATTCTGTATTTATTTAATGAAATGAGGCATAATACTTTTACGGTCAGAACCACAAATATAACAGTTTAGATACTGGTACATTCTAGATCTCACAAAAGAGGTCTCATGAAACCTTTTATAATTTGATTATAATAGGCTAGACTATTTTTTATTTTGAAAGTGGCTATAAGTTTTGGTACTTACAGTCCTGACAGAGCCCACCTTATTCCCAAAGCTGTCTGCAAGCTATTTTACAGATGACGTAAATGGTGTGCCGAGAATAAAATCAGGAGGTGCATCAAACAACTCTGGTCTAGAGCCTGGGGTCCAAAAGCCTCCCATCTTTGGAACTGACCAGAAATAAAGGCTGAAAAGAGGTTCCACACAGCCCTTACACCTGGTATAACTCCCCCGCTATAGATCCAAATAGGGAACTGACCAGTAGGAAGCATCCTTCTGGAGAGAAGGAACCCTGTCCGTGCAGGCAGGACAAATTCCATAATGTCAGGCTATGCTCTTTCCGACTATGGGGGATTCTTTCTCCAGCTTTATGAAATTCTTGGAAAGGGCAGGTGATTAGCCAGGAGAATGCCAACTTCTAAAAGATGGCTCTCTTCTTGAAAAGGAGCCAGAACCAGCTTCAAATTCTAACATACAAGCATCTGAATGTAGTACGTTCATTTGCATAGCAGCGTGTCATGTTTATAGTGCATCTCCCTCCCTCCTCCTCCTTCTCCTTCTTTTTTGGGTGCTGGGATTGACTGTGGGCCTTCACACTGAGCTATATACATCTCTAGCCCATTGTATTTTCTGAGACAAAGTCTTGCTAAGTCATCAGGCCAGGCTCAAACTTGGGATCCTCTAGCTTCAGACTCTCAGAAGGTTGGGATTACAGATATATGCCATTATATATGCCTCACTTAGCGGTTTTCTTTTTTCTCTTTCTCTTTCAAGACAAGGTCTTACTCTGTAGTCCAGGTCAGTCCTGAACTAAGTAGACCAGGCTGGCCTTGAGCTCACAGCAATCCTCCTGCGTCAGCCTTCCACGTGCTGGGATCACAGGTGTGTGCCATCACACTCAGTTTATGTGCTGTTGGGGTATTGAATGCAGGGCCTTATGCTTTCTAGGCAAGAACTCTAGCTGCTGTGCTATTCTTCCATCCCCCTCATTCATATCCTTGTGTCTAGATTATTATACATGACTGTCTCAGATATTTCACTAGGGCTGGGGAGCCAAATAACATTTTTATTTAGAGAGGAAAATAGAGATTCAGAAAGGTCACGTGACTTGCTCCCGAATACGTGGCAGAGTCAGAACTGGAACCAAGAAGTCAGATCTCCAATTCCTGGTTCAGTGCTTTGCACCTTGTACTTTATTCCACTTTTCAAACTCCAAATGCAAAGGAGCAGACCCACCAAGCTCATAGATGATGCCAAGCTAAAGCAGGGCTGGTGACTAACGAAGTGCCAGGGAAGGGACAAAGTGATGGTGAACTGGGAAGAAACTGGAAGTGGCTAAATCCCTTTGTTTTGCATTTCCAAATACGTATCATGTCTATAACTACTATTTGGATGTCTAGCCTCGCTACTGTACACCATGGAAGCAGGAGCCTCAACATCTAACCCAGGGTTTGGGACATAAAAGTTATTCTCTACATATATTTGTTGAATTAAGCTCATGTCATATCTTTAGGGGGCTTCCAAGGAAAGTATAAAGGAACAAAGCCTCTAGAAGGTCATTCCTGACAAAGCAAGCACCAATGAATACATCTCCAGCTCTATGGCTAAAGAAAGTAAACTTTTACTATGACAAAAGAGGAATGAGGTAGTAGGCAAACAGGTGATCAAGGTTGTAAATCTGTGGGAGATTTCAAAAGTAGTACTGTTTGCTGGCTCTGGGGTGGTGTGGGTGTGTTGCAGTAACAAGCTGAGTCTTAACAGCCAATGTACTCTAGCAGTCAACCCTTCCTGGTAACAACATAAAGATGTGCCTGTGATGTCATCACATATGCTGACAGGGTTAAGCAGACATGAGTATCTCAAATGGAGCAAAAACGGTTGGATCTGAATCCCCAAATGAGTTAGTGCATATTCAAACTCAGGTTCTGTATCTGTCATTAGATTTAGATAATTTTTAGAGTTAACAGCAAAAAATCGTCTGTGGGCAGAGAGGCACTCAAGTTCTGAAACTCAGTACCAAAATTCAAAACTCACACACTGAAACTCACATGCCAACTTTTATGTTCATGTGATAAAAATAGCAGGAAAAAAATTAAACACAAAGGACTAATTCAGCTACTATGAAGTCTCAAAAGATTAAGACCCAGCTGAAATTCTTCTCCAAAATATTTTTTTAAAAAAATGTCTTTGGAAGAATAGAGCTTAATTGAGAGACAATGAATTAAAGTACTGGACAGATGGCTCCTCCTTAGCCTGCCTTTGGCATTTATATTCTGTCATGGACAGGCCTCAGGCCAACACAACACAGAAGACTTCCTGTGTAGAAACACCCAGATGGTGCTGTGCTGTCCAGTTGTACTGTCTCCACCACTCCCCAGAGGGCCCTGCACAGCAGTGTGCATCACTGCCCGGAGTTGGTAAAAAACGATGTAAATGATCCCAAGAATTATACAATGGAAGGTAGTATGATTATGGTAAAAGTGAGGAAAACAACATGATGTTGTCTTCCTAGTTCTAAATGGCATTTAAATTAGTAAGACCAAGAAAAGGAAGTGGGAACGAAGAATTAGGAAAAAGGGTGTGCCTTCAGCAAGAGCCGTGGCAATGTGGGAAGGGTCACATTGCCAAGACGAAAATCATCCAGGGGTCTATAGGGTCCCCGAGGTCACTTAAATGTATGAATATGTGACACTGGGACCCAAGCAGAGTGTTTAAGTGAAGAGCAGGACTCGACTTGCCTGAAATCCTGGATGGAAGGTTACCTTTCACATCATTATACAACTTTCTAACAGGCAGAGACCCTCCAATGAACAGGGAACAGAAGCAGCAAGATTCTCCGCTTGTCTCTGAACTTTCTACCTAAAATAACTGCACTGCACAGTAAATGCTGAAGAATGACAACTATAAAGCATTTCTGTGAACTGCTGACCTTTATTCCTGATTAAAATTACATATCCCCCTGTGCTTTTAAAGATGACACATTTTTATTTTAGTAAAAGTCAAAGCAATTACTCCTCAAAAACATGTAGGGCAGAAGGGGTGGAGGGAAAATAATCCGAACCTTCACTTCAGACGCCCACTTATTCCGTGCTTGGTGTGGTAAGAGCGTGTAATCAAAACCAGTCCCCGGCACAATCCGTCCACCCTGCTGTTGTAGTGGAAAGGTTGCAGTGTTTACAGGGCTTTGGAGAATCCCTTTAACCCTGATCAGAATCCTGAACTAGCTTTCTCTAAGGAAAGGTAAATAAAAGGAAGCATGACTGGCAGAAAGGAATCCACTTGTAAAACTTCTCCCCATTTCAGAGAAGGGACTACTTTTCAGGGTGGCGTGCTATGCCCACACAACCCAGTCATAATCAACCGAGGATGTGACATGTGTAGGTAAACCATAAACCAGACTGACTGTGAAACTAGTCATCCATGTTGTACTTATCAAAAAAGGAAGACCTCAAGACACATCCTAACAGCATGGGATTTTCGTCCAGTCACAACATCCTGTTAATTATTTAGCTTTTAGTGCCGTACTAGTAGCTTCTACAAAATGTATGCATGTTCCAATAAGAATCATTTTCTTTAAAACCCTGACTTTATGCCAGTTGACAAGCCTGATAAATTAACTGTTAGATAAAAAAAGACAGCAGCAAAATCCATCTTTATGTTAGTAGAAAAATTTAAATTAGTTAAAACCATGCACAAAAGGAGCAACAAAACCGTGTTAAGAGGATTGTTTAAAAGCAGACTCTCAGGATTTATTTTATGAACACCTGCAAAAATGAAAAGGGTAAAAATATTTCAATTCTTCATTGTCTTCTAAACAAAGCAAGTCTATCTCGAGGTCGAAAGAGTTTAATTCAATTGCACAATATATCTGGATTAAAGATTATGGCAGAGGGAGACAAAAGAACTTTAAGATGCACATTACCATCTTTTCGTTGGTCAGAACAGAAGACTTGCCCGGTTGATATTCATAAATGCTTTTGGGCTCTGCTCGGTATTTTCTCGTATCCACTTTCTTATCTGGGGGCTCCCAGTCGTTTCTGCAGAAAGAAAATCCTATTAGAGCTATTTGCCTGAACACTGGCGTCAGCTTCTGGCATGGTCTGAGTTTGGTTGGCTGTAGTCTAATCAATGAATTTTTATACCCAGAGCACAAAATTGGGGTCAGGGTGAACAATTTAATTGTGCTGTGCTGATTTATCTTTTAAAACAAACAATTAAATTTCTGTCTTGGCTTCACAGGGAGGTTGAGGTATCTTATGCCCAAAATCACAGACCAGGAAGTAAAGAGGAAAGAAGGAAGGGAAGGAGGGAAAGAGGGAGGGAGGGAGGGAAGAAGGAAGAAAGACACAGCAAAGTTTGCCCTATGAAAATCTTTCATCTTGTTCAGCACTTTTGTCTTTCCCAAACATGTTTGTACCTCTTACTTATGCTAGAGCAGAGAGAAAGAGCACAGGGCCTGGAGCCAGCAGCTCAGAGCCACATCTATGCTACCCCACCTGTCAGGCAGGTGGTCACAGCCACGCATTTTGCATCTTGGAACTTCAGTTTCCTCATATGAAAACTGGGGATTGCTGTATAGATTAAACGAGACAGCACACTTAAGTCACTGTGCAGAGGACCTCTCAGGGAACATTAGCTGTCATAACCATGTTCTTCCTTATTCCATATATACTTTAATCCACCAATTTCAGCCTTTGCCTCAGATTCTTAAGCTGGCATCCAGTAATGAGTTTCAGAAGACATATTAATTCTTAGAAATTGTCTGCAAAATTTTTATGCATGTGCATTACTGTATTTGGTATAGCAGTTGTACTCAGTACTTACTTCCCATGCAACGCTGAAAAATCGTGAAAGCAGGTCAATGTTTTACATATACTTATATATTTTTATAACATCTGGTTCAATCTGCATAGAATATTCCCAGTAGGCAACTGATAAGTCGTGTGCTTGTAAAGGATTTATGGGTATAACCAATCTTCTCTTCAAATTAATTATCAAACGGCTCAGGTAGATGCTGCTATGGGTGGGGCTTTAGTTTGTCTATGAAGATGCAAAAGATATGGAGGGGATTTGAAACTGGATGTGTATTTAAAGGAAAAATGGTTTCACCTTGTGTAATCTTTCGTGTTTGGATATTGGCTGGGGCTGGAAAATGCATGGGACACTTGTCCAGATGGTATGAGATGCTTGATTTAGAGGGCATCTTTAGAGACAGTAACTCAATAAAAGAAAACTGGCTTGTTCTGTGCAGGCACTAAGAGATGACAAATGTTGTCATTAGAGCAAATCCAAGCCTTATGTCTCAATAAGGCATGTTGGATAAGACCATTGACATTCAGAAGTATAGCTCTATTTTTAAATTTTATCTTTGCTATGAATACATAAACATAGACTCATCATGTAAAACATGAGAATTCATGACAAATCTCACACATGAGATTTTTCTCATGAAAAGGTAAAAAAAAATAATTATAGTTAATATTAACTAAGCCTACCTGATAAGCCAGGCATTCTAGGAATGCTACTGTCCACTACCTTGCGACATCCCAATCAAGGAGTCATGCTATTTTTAATCTTCATGTTATAGATAAGGACACTGAGACTCAGAAAGAAAAAGTCACTGCTAATAGGTAAGAGAAAGGAATTCAGATTCCATCTCCCTAAGAAAGGAGGCTCCTAGGTCTCAATAAATGGTGACATGGCTTGGGGTTGGGCTGGCAACAAAACAAGAGGATGAAGGAGCGCTTACCTTTCTGGGCTGGATTTTAGCGAGGAGGAGCGGGCCGGGAGGGGGAGCGTGGCCGACCTTTTAACCACCTTCTCACCATCAATGCAGCTCATCTCACTTTTGGAGCGAGGCACAGAAAGGGGAGATTTTGCTGGAGAAAGTGCACACAAAAGACTTCTAAAAACAATGAAAACTAAAACCAGCAGCTATCTTCCCTTGTCTACCACCCTGCCTTCCTCCCCTACAACCAGCAAACTCGAAGTCACTTACTGTCTTCAGAAAAGGAATATCGAGGAGAATACAGATCTGAATCATCATCTAGTGAAGAAAAAAGAACGTAATCAGGAAAACAAGGCCAAGGTAAGAGAACCATGGCGTGCACTCCCACTCCACACTATTGCACTGCATCCATACACACCAGGGGATTCAGCAGAAAGAAAGGGAGTCAAGCGCTGGAAGCTACACTATGGCAGACCACAACAGGGAGGAGTGAGGTTTGCAGAGTCTACCCGACCCAACAGGACCAGCAATCCACACTGGACATTCGCAGTCTCTGGAGGAAAACTGCTTCCTGCAACTGGGAAACACATGCAAATAGTCACAGGTCCTTCACGAGAGAATCCGCACCACCAAAGCTGGAATGCAGGGTCCCTGGCTGGCTGAGTGGGTAGTAGGGGACCTACTCCACATCAGATTTAGCTGCTTACACTCAGACTCTGGCCTGGCCTGCTGAGCGTCATGAGGTCCTGAGAGGTCACCTTCCAAGGGATTCTGAGTCTGCTATTGGATGGAAAGGGCAGGCATATAGGTTGTGGCTGCCAACTTCCTACCGCAGCTTTTACCTGCTCTATAATGTTATACTACTTCCTACAAAACATCATTAACAGATTTCTGCAGCTGTGGAGTTTGAAAAAGTCTGAATCATAATTTGTTTTGTTTTCACCATAACTTCAAATGTAGATTTATTTAAAATGTGACATATTCATGGGCATATGGTTATACTGTCCTCTCTGCAGAGGAACTGCTCAGATGAAGTGTCTAACTTTTGGCTCTAAGATAAATCAACTTTTGGCGCTTCTACTGAATGTAATGATTGTCCAAGGGCGAGGCACACACGCCTGTAACAACTGGACACTGGAGCTCTAAAACTTGTCTAAGGGAGATAAGAGCTGAACTCCTCATGGCTGTGTTTATTACATTAAAAATCAGGCCACAGTCATACAGGAATAATTTCTAAATTGAACCTGTCATAAAAACGCAGGATATTTTGTCACTACAACCATGGCAATCCTTCCAAAGCATTACTCCAAAAAGAACCTAAAGTAGCATTTCCCGTTTTCTAATATCTTGCTAATCTGAATTCAGAATAAATATAGAGAGAATGAAGACCCAATGCCTTCTTTTAAAATTCGTAACAGCCATAGTCAAGTACACAATCTAAACAGCGAAGACAAGTCAAAGACTCTAATATGCTATGATAATGACAATGTGCCAATCAAGTCTTTTCTATGCAAATCTACGTAAGTTTCAGAATAGAAAAGGTCAAAACACTTTATGAAATGTAAATAAAATGAACACTGCTGTTATTTTGAGTAAAGTCGTATTTAAAGAAACCCCTTTTAATTATCTCCTTTCTTGTACCTCCTCCTTCACTCCTTCTTATCGGTCCTAAGACTCCCTCAGCCACAGTAATGGAAAGGCATCAGTTACCAAGGCTCTGTTTTATCCTTCTCGTCCCTCTGCCCCTTTCTTTTTTTTTTTTAAAGTTAGAAATTAAATGCCAGCCTGGGCAACTTAGCAACTTAGTGAGACCCTGTCTCAAAATCAAAAGTGAAAAATGGGTTGGGGATGTATGCTCAGGGTAAAAATTCTAAACTGGATCTTCAGGACTGAAGAAGGAAAAAAACAATTAGTCAATATCAACGTTGGCCAAGCTTAAGACTGTTTATCAACCCAGCAAAGTTTTTCACTATTATAAATTGAATGTGTAAACTTATTTATGTTAACTTCTGAAAATAATGGCGGGGAAGGATAAAATGGGATCCAGAAATATACTTTTCAGACAGACTGCTCTGAAGAACCTTATCAGTTTTTTAAAAAGTAACACTTTTGATTATTTTACTAATGAAATAACATGATATCAAAGACACTAAAAGTCACCCTTGGCTGTAAGGACTTGATTAGAACAGTGGAAATAAACTGGCTCCTGTCCCAAATGAAGAGTTAACTTGCCTAGAAACCAATATATTACTGCTTTAAATCCGCCTACCATTTTAGCTCAGAACCTTGTACCTCTTGAATCAGTAAAAAAATTGCAGTCTATCACTCAGTATATAGTGAGGTGAAGGTCAGTTATAACAAATACCTCTTCATGAGGCTAGAAGAAGTTATAGAGGGAGGGATGGCAGTAACTATTCAAAAAAAATTAAAGCCTGAGTTTCAGAAAATGGTCCTCCCTAGAGCTTTCTAGTGTGGAATTTCAGAAGCCTAACTAGACCAGAAACACTTCTTATAAGATGAAAATAAAATAGCCCTGCTTCAGGAATTTCACAACTTACGTTTCTTGGGGGAAAAAAGTTGGAACAACGGGGAGGAGCGGCAGCAAAGGTTGAATGATGGAACACTCCCAAAGCTGTTTTCTTATTTGGTGTAGGTGGGAAAAGAACTCTTACCCACCCAAGCCTAACAGAGGTAGACTGTCTCTGTGAACAAGCTTTTCATTTCTCTCGGTGACCAAAAAATCTGACACAGATTTCAGCTCAACGACTTTTTATTAAAAGGACAATCTAAAAATTTCAATGGATTCATCTGAGCAGCTTTATCAACCAGGATAAATTGTAAAGATGTATAATTTGTTATTTTAATTTTTGATGTCTGTCCTGCAAATTTAATAAAGATAACTTGTCCTCATGAATAAAAACAGTAATGTAGCTCCCATTATTAATAATAGCTGGAATTTACTAGTATCCTCTCACTTAATCCTTGCAAAGAAAAACTCCTGAAGTAAGTACGTCATTTTACAAATAAGGAAACCAAGGCCCAAGGTGAGTGAAAAAATTTGTCCTCAGCTGTACAGTGAGCAAAATACGAAGCAAGAATGGATTTGGGTTATTTCTGGCTCTACTTCCTGTGTCACCTCTTAGCCCAGTGACAGAAATGCCTGCTTTGCTCTATTGGTCACACCTCACTCACCCAATCCTGAGAAAGGCAAAAGACTTAATATTCTGATGGAAGGAGCAGAGAAAATTGCCACGTCCTTACTCAACCTAGCACTGGTGGCCAAGCCAATGTGGGCCTCTCCAAGGGGTGACGCTTAAGCAAGTTTTCTGAGTTATGCCTCAGGCAATCTTAGTTTTCCTCCTGCTGGTCTCCAAGGACAAGGGGTAACACTGAGTCACTCTTGTCCTATCTTCCATTTGAAGCCTTCTCCTAGTAAGCTATTTCTACATCAGGGAACATGGGTATGCAGTTACGAACATCAAGGAATGGGAAAAATGAGTGTTAGGAACATTCACCTGCGTTTCTACACTCAAGAGTCGGCAGGGTCGAGTGCAGGAGGGAGAGAGAGAGTGAATGTGTGTGTTTTAGCATAGCTGACACACGAAGTAGAACATTTCTTAAGACATCAATGAACTAGTATCAGAAAGAGGGTCCTTGCTTTCTTTAAGGGTTCAACAATGCCACAGGAGGTTCAGCTGAGCACAGATCCTGTGATTCTTGCCCACGGTGGAGCCACATGCTGTTTACGCCTCCTCGAGCACCAAGCAGCAGACACCAAGCCTTGGCAACAACACTCAGAACTTCCTATGCCACGGATTAAGAAGGTGGAGCACTATGCAGGATTCACACAGGGTGAACAACTCATTTCAGGGTCCTGAAGGCCCTGCTGGGATCCAATGTTCACACATGAACGATTCTCCCTGGGTTTTGGCAGTCTGTCCTTGGCAGCTCAATTAGAGGACAGCTACCCTCCTAAAACTGATGGGAGCCACATAATTGTTTTTTCAACCACACTGACTTTGAGCTTCTAAATTACATTCTTATGGCTTTTGTTGTTGCCACTTTTGTTTTTATGTGTTTAGAGTTTATAAAAATCTTAAAGATAACTGGAGAAAGTGCTGGGTGAAAATTGTTCCTGTATAAATACAACATAACTGATAAAAATTAGATAATGGACAAAAAAAACAACATTTGTAAAATCACTACATCAGTAGATACTCATTTCACACACTTCTTAGAGCTTTATATCTAAAATTACTTTTTTCTAGTATTGATGGCTTTTTTTTTTTTTTTTCCTTTATTGTTTCTGGGGATTGAACCCAGGGCCCATTCATGCAAACCCACTCTCTACCGCTGAGCTACACTTTCAACCTCACCAGTCCCTGAATCCTACTTTACTCCCTGTCTTTTATGTAATTATTCATTCATTCATTCATTTGAGGTGGGGTCACACTATGTTGCCGAGGCTAGTCTTGAACTGCCGTGGTGAAGTGATCCTTTAGTCTAGGACTCGAAAGTAGCCAGGGCTACACATATGAACCACTGCAACTAGCTTTAGTATCTCATTCTTAACATAATCTTTTTCCTATTGTTCAACATAATGTCTTCTCAGGGTTTACCCTACACAAGATAAGAATAAATGGGTAAAGACACACATGCATACGCTCCATAAACAAAAACAGCTGAGGAAAGAGAAAGATGTATGAAGAATTGGGTGCAAGAATCTAGCATGAAAGAGAAAAAGTAGCAAAACGGGCACAAAACCGGGAAATTCAGAGAGTTAAGAAAGGACTCACAAAGTTGTCTGTTTTAAGGCTGCTAATCTTTAAGCTTAATTAAAGTTTTTAATGGAAAAAAAAGAGAATAGGGTTTAGAGTAACTCCAAAAAACATGTTCAGTAAAACACAAGAGTAAAAGAGTGACAGGAGTTACAGTCTGGAAGAACTTACGGTTCAGAAAAAGACTCACCATTAATCTCCTATCGGATTCCTGCATCCTGAGGTGGAAAGGGAGTAACTGTTTTGTTTCTTAACTATTCTGCAAGCCAAAGACGTTTGTACTTGCTATGCAGAGGCATCTGGGCAGTGCTCCTTAGGGAGAGCAAAGGTGACTGCCGCAAGCAGTTCAGCCCCTCCTCTGGGCAGTACTAGCCAAAGTCTAGGGCAGGAGATGCAAAACTCAGTGAAGTACTTTCACACCAGAATGATCTGCTTGAACTCCAGCAAAATAAGTCTATTCTTAGAAATCTCACAAGGCCAACACAGTGCTATTTTAACTCAACTACAAAACACCCCCCTCCTCAAATCCTTGTCTTATTGCAAGCTTGCCTAGAACTGAGGGAAATGTACAAAAGATAGACCATGATGACATCACATCCTGGGGACGCCTGGAGGTGCCATCCACAAAAGCCAGGGAAAATCTGGCTTGGGGCATTTGCCTCTGGCAAGAGCCCTGGGTGCTGGTGTGAGCCCCACAAGTTCTCTTTCCACAGGCCATGGAGCATGAAGTACCACATCAGTTATTTGGTTTTGCTGCTGATTCTGAGGCATCGTTTGAAAATATCTTCCATGTTCTCGACATCAAACGTGCCAAGTGAGCAACATCACACAGGCGTGTTCAGAGTGGAGCATATCTTTGAATATCAAGGGGGTGTTCTTCCATTCCAGCTGTTCTCAATCCTAGCCATAGGTTCCAGTCACCCAGAGAGCTCTCCTAACTGCACACTCCCACTGAGACACCATTCTGGGAGACACTGGTTCAGCTGCCTACAGCCTGACTCCGGGGAAGTCAGATGCCCACCACGCATTGTCAGCCCTTGGGAAGGAGCGGACAACCAAAACCACAGATGGTATCAGAAGAGGAGAGCAGAAAGAGAAAAGGTTCATGTTTGAGGATGCTGTGGAATGAGTTTCAATATTGGTTCTGCCAATTACTGTGTGATTTGCACACATTACTTAATCTCAGTGAATGTCACACTGTTTATGAGGAAATGAAGACTTAACTCATAGGGCTGCGGGAAGGATAAAAATGAGATGGCAAGAGTGATGCACTTAGCACAAGCCTTCTACTGTATAGGATAAGGTTCAACAAACAGCAGCCATGTGGTCATCACGGCAGTGGTCATCCTGTCACATTAACAGGATTATAAATGGGAATCCTGAAGATGATGCCACCACACCACTGACCCTTAAGTCAGGAGATGAGGAAGGGCAGGAGTCCCTATGTCAGATGCTGCCTTTCACAGCTCACCTTTCTGGTCCCTGTCATGACACAAAGGGTAAGTGTGCCTGTAACACACAGCAGTCTTGACAAGCACAGGATGATCAAAGGGGATGGCACCTGGCTGGAATCTACATGTTTATTTTATAAAGGACAGGCTAAATACCATTAATTAAGACATCATTCTGTTTAGCTTCCAAAAGCCTGATCAAAAGTTTACTCGTTCACTATAACTGGGGAAGAAAGGAGATTGCTAAGTCAGCGGCAGCAAACTTACAAATGGTTCTTGTTATTGAGGAGAGCCAGCTTTGAGATATTTAGGAGGATAATTTCTAAGCAGTGATCAACAACCAGAATTTAGACAGAGACAGCAGCCCTTGGGCTAGGCTTAGGGTTATGAAAGATAATTCTCATTCCAAACTGAATTAAAACAAAATAAAGCTACAGCAGCTGTAAGTTTCTCCCCAGCAGACAGACTCTGAACCACCAAGAAGTCCCATTTCTCAGTAGAACTCTCTCTTACTGCACACTAAAACTGATGGACAGAGCCTCCATTATGTGCTAATGTGTCTTTAATGGTTTTCTTCAAAATGCAAGACTCTTCACTATGTCAAAAACGAAATGTATAAGCCCAATGCCACTATCAAGAGCAGCACCAAGGTTAGGGCTGAGGAGGCCCTGCTGGTGCTCACACACAATATCAATTAGCTCATGGATCTGGAAATCCAGAGGATCTCGTGAAGCTTTAAAACAAAATTAAAACCCAACAATTTTAAAAAAAAAGATCTAGTGCAATTGTTTTTCTCATGTGTAAAAAGTATTATTTAACTGAATATATCAGCGTTCCTTGCTTGGCTATGTCATCTAGGCACAGTCGGGGGCGTCAAATGAATCTGCTCTATTTTTAAAAGATCTCTAGGGAAGACAACTTGTTAGAAACTTGAGTTAAAGTAAAATCCTCTTTGTTATTCTGAATTCCTTTATGTTCAACCTAATTTAACTTTTTGTTGTTTAAGGCCATTTCTCCTTTTTGGTCTTTGAAAATAAAAAATACAGTAAGATTTGCTTCTAGATACATGACAAGTTGTCACATCACTCCGTACTGTTTATGCCTCTAGGCAAAATCACCCTATTTCCTTCTGGGCCAGATGTGACTTGTATCAAGAAGCAGATGCTATCATCAGCTAGGCTAGGACTGCTCAGTGTGGGGCTGATGACACAGAAGCTCTGGGTGTAAGGCCATGGGATCCTGCCCTGAGACAGCCAAGTTGACTAAAGAAGCCACAGGTGCTGCCTGTGACAGACTCGGGCAATCATCCAACCTGACAGGAGCCACTGCTCCTCTCCAGACTTCACCAAGAGGCCTGCCTCTGCCCATATCCATGGCATGCTGCACCTCCAGCATGCTCTGTGTTTGCCACTTAGCAGGAAGCCCTACCTTAAAAGAAGCTTGGGTTTATAAGCCCAGATAGAGAACAAATCAAAAACTGCAATTCATCAAAATTACCCTAAAATAGCTGGGCCTGTGGCATAGCCCTGAAATCCCAGCACTCCAGCAGGCTGACGCTGGAGGATTACAAGGTTAAGCCCAGCCTTAGCAACTTAGTGACTCAGCAAGACCCGGTCTCAAAATCAAAATTAAAAAGTAGGCTGGAGATGTATATAGCTTAGTGAGAAGGCCCTCGGTTGGATCTCACACATATATACACACACACAAAAAAAATTACCCTAAAATATCTTCCCCCTTACAGAACTCAGTCTGTTTTTTCAGCAATACTTTGGCTAGAGCTCGGACCCTTGAGATAGGACAACCAGGTTACCTATACACTTCTGTTGGTGATGAAGACGTTATTGATCAAAGTTACTCATTAGCCATCAGAGTTTTTCTAAGTCTAAATTTCTTTGGTCTCAGGAAAGCATGGTTGGAAACCACTAGCTAGGACATGCACAGTAGGCTGTAAAGGAACTATGTGTTTTAACTAATCCTGAATCTAACACTTCTGCTTCTCAGTATGCAACCTAGTACATGATAAATGACCAATAAGTCTAGTGGACGACTTTACCGGTGAGGACAGGTCTGCACTGGACGGTTGGCTGAGCTGATTAGAACAGAGAAGCACTGATGTGGTATGGGGCTCCTAAAAGTTAACTCTAATTCCATGACCTACTGAATGCTTACTGTGTTCTCCACAGGCTCTGGACACATGCTGTTGCAATTGTCTCTACATAGGACATAGTATGCTGAAGTGGCCTTATCCAACCCTCTGCCAGATGAGAATTATTTGAGGACAGGATACATGTCCTATTCACGGTTCAGTCCTCAGTTCCCAGGGCAGTGCACAACATATAGTAACTATTCCACACTACCTGAATGAAGTTCAGAGCATTCAATCTTGGATCCCAGAATTAACAGAATTTCCTTCCCAATGCTTCCCCAAACCCCTTTTCAGGTTCACTCAACCAAAGATCAGACAATCTTTGTCACAGTGATCATTCTCTAGATGTTGCCAACTCACCTTTTAGAAGTTTCTTTGACATTTGGACTTTTTGCCCCAGAAAAGAAATACATTAGATAAGATATGGCTACCTTCCGAAGCAGATCAAATTCCTATCCAGTCTTCCATGAAATGTTTTCCAGCTTGGTCCATATTCTTATTTTTAAGATATCATTTCCCATTATGACTGAATATTTGTTTTTTTGTTTGTTTGTTTGTTTGTTTTTGAGATAGGGTCTCGGTGTGCAGTCCAGGCCAGTCCTGAATTTACTGTGTAGCCCAGGGTGACCTTGAGCTCACAGCTAACCTGCCTCAGCCCCCCAAGTGCTGTGATTACAGAAGTGTGCCACCATGCCCGGCTTATATTGTGCTGGGAAATTAACCCAGGGCCACTGAGCTACATCCTCAACCCCTTCACCATGACCGCATCTTATATCTAGATATTGCCTCAAGAAATCTCTACCAAAGAGAGACATCCCGAAAATTTGTGACGAGAAGGGTCCAGTGACAAGTCAGCTACACATATATGAACCTGGTAATGTTTTTATTGTTGAAAGCCAGCAAGTCCATCTCCAGCTCGTCTACCACAATGACTCTGCTTTGCTGAGTCACTGCGAAGTCACTGAGCAGTCACTCCCTCCTCTAATCTCCCCAGGGCGTAGCTAGTATAAGCAGCTTTTCCCAGAGTCCCACTGTTTAAAGCATTACAAGTACAGTTATTGACCATATAAACCCCAAGAAAATAGGATTAAAATACCATCTAGATAGAACTGGTGATACAGAACTGGCGAGCAGTAAGACAGCATCACAAACACAAGGCTAAAGGAAAGCAAATGAACAGGAGCGAGCCTGTAGCCACCAGGAAAAACCCCAAGGTGAGAAAGAAAGTAACAGCCCCAGTACAAAGGGAGGCACACAACTTTCCTTTAATTACCTTCAGATTTAGGACTAGGAGTAGATGCAGGAAACTGGTAGGTAGGAGTATAAGGATTGTCCTCTGCAGCAGAGAAAAGCAGTGGATTTTGAAACTACCCACCATGAAGTGGAGGAACTGACAATTCCCAGTAGATACTTCTGAATAATTATCTATTTTAGTATTATTAAAGTACACAGGCATCACACTCAATAACAGATTAATAAATTAGAAAGGACTTAGTTGTTTTAATGCAGCACATCATGCAAATGAATGAAATAAAATTTTCACCAACCAAAACAGCTATAAAATAATCTGAAAGCCAAACCTTATGCCTACAATGAAACACTAAAAACTAATTTAAGGCTAGGAAAACAGATATACTGTCTAAATTTATGGTACCTTCAGATTTTTGCTGGATTTCAGGAAGTTCGGGGAATTTGTACGTAGGGAAATAAGGGTTTTCCTCAGGAGTGTCTAAGCAGGGGAGCAGGTTTGGGAGAGAGAATATAAGGAGATACAAATGGAGAGAATGAGAGTAGGAATCCAACGTAAGTCAGGCTCCTCAGAGTCAGAAACACAGTAAGCTTCACTACTGATATTGAAGAAATTCAAACTGCTTTTAAAAAATCCAGTCCTTTTGCCTGAGTTGCTGAGACACAGTGAAAGAGATGGTATGGTTACTTTTCTTGGACAAAGAATTACATATAGACAGACCTAAATGGGCAAGAAGCACACAACAAAACTTCACATTTTCACTTTTCATATGCTAAGGGATATTAAGTATGTAATAAGAAGTATGAAATAAAAACACTGCCCTAAAATGACCTCTTTTTAAAATCAAAAGTTGCATTGTGGCCATGAGAATCAAAGCAAATAAGTGAAGTCTCAGTTTTGCAAATACCACTGCCTGCTATTAGGGCAGGTAGTTTTGGTGGGAGCCTGCAGTTTAGTTGAGCAAGGTGTCACAGGAGAAGACCAGTGCTTCTTGCAGAGTGGGACAAAATAGGTTGCACACACATAGGCACTTGTCTCTGCATCTGGCCTTCCAAAGCTCTGAGTCCTAAAGTGAGAGAGTGCTAGAGAAAACGAACAGCTTCAGGAAGTGACCAGGAGAACTGACCCTATCTGATCATAGGGATCGAGCATTTAGCATCGCCATCCATCCAGTCACAACAGATCTGCTCTTGGCTCAGAAACTGAGAGTGTCACTACTTGAAAGAGTTTGAAGAAGGGCACCCTCTGCTTCATTTTGAAACCCACCAGGAGCTAATTAACAGTGATGTTAGAGGCAAATGCAGTTAATCAGAGAGACTGGATATTTGTGGTTTAGACAGAACACTAATTGGAACATACTATCATGTGTCATTCATGCCAGGCGGCCAGACTGGATTTAGGCACTGGAAGACAGGATGCAATGCCCACAGGAGGAGAAGTACCCTTCCCACTGTGTAGCAACATTCCTGCCTAGCAGCCAACTGGCGGGAATGGGAACTGATGGAGTTGTGGCCTTCTTGAGCACTGGCCTGTGGTTCTCCCACCATGCTGGGCCACCTGCTGACGGCCCAGCAGGTTCTGATTTGGAAGCACCTCTCTTTCAGATTGAGCAGGCTCTACTGTGTCAGCTCTGACTGATTTCCAGGGCTACCAGCCAAGTTTGGCTCCCAACTGAGAAAGCTACATGGCTGTTAATATGAAAAATAAGCTTTCTACTTCACAAGGCCAAACACGCTCTCATTCTGGGACAATACTTGAAAGGACAAACCCAGAAAAGTACATGACTGTCCCAAAGTCATAAGAGTACTTGTGGGGGGAGGGCTGAATCTACATGAGAACATTTGCTTTCTCAACTTGCTCTGCCCACAAGGCAGTCCTGGGCTGACACAGGGTATACCTAAAGCTGGAAGCAGGTGGGAGATGGAGCTGTTCACATCCCAGGCAGATAGGGTGTGAGAGCACAGGCAGAAGGCTAGGCTCAGTCTACCGCATTCCACAACAGCTGGGAGGGAAGACTTGTGAGCTGACCTCAAATTACAAATCCAAGGCAGACACACAGGTGCATATCCCTCCTGGGCTCTAAAGGCATATGGCCGGGCTCAGGCAGAGCAGTACCTAATGAGATCCAACTGCAGGACCCAGCCTCTTGGAGTCCAAGAACTGAGTTCAGGCTTACACCCCATGGTCAAGACATGGACACACAGCACAGCTTCTACAAATGAAAATCAGTACCTCTGTTCAGTTTGTGGATCTGCTTAAACATGGTCTTGTACCAGTCTTTCGATCGCTCAGTATTCTAGAGAAAAACAAAGGCAAAAATTAAAATAAAATGGAAATAATGGCACATTTCAGAACTTCTATGACTGCAGCATTAAAATCAAACAGGAAAATGATAACATCTTAAATCAAAACTCAGCCACATTTGTATTTTCTTTAAAAAATTTTCAAGAAAGAACAAAGAGAGTCAGACACAAGTTTAAAGAATAAAGTTGGCCAGAAAGATGCCAATCTTAAGGAAAAGTAAACAAAGATAAACTAGAAAACAATTCTTGTGGGACTGGGGATTGAACCTAGGGCCTTCATACTGAGCTACATCTTGAGCCTGTTTCTATCTATTTTTGAATCTGAGACAGGGTCTTCCTGAGTTGCTAAATTGCCTAGGCTGGGCTCCAACTGCAAGCCTCAGGCCTCAGCCCTCCAGCATGCTAGGATTACAGGCTTGCACTACCAGGCCCACCTAAAATGTATTCATTCTTAACTTTTTATTTCTTTTTTCTTAATACAGATAATCTCCATAGGCATGCTATGAGAAACTGAAGTAAAGACTCCTGGGAATATGAGGCAACAGATGCCTATTTATCACCCTGTGCCTCTACCCATTTTGGGTTTTTCTGTATAAACTTGCCATAAACGGGGCCAAATTTAGAACGCACGCTAAAACGTAACTCATTACAGCAGCCAACGCCAGAAGTTTCACCCTCACCACAAAGCTGCAGTTCTTCTTTCTCCTTTACAATGAAAATACATGAACAAAGGTAACAGGTAGTTAAATCAGATACTTTCACTCCCACTTCACAGATGAGGGTATGAGATAGAAAAAGTCAAAGTGAATTTCCTAAGGTCACAGAAATGGAGTCAAGCTGGGTGAAAGAACTATCTTTTTTTTACAGTAATATTTATTTATTGATCCATTTATTTATTTATTTCTGAGACAGGGTCTTGCTCTGTAGCCCCAGGCTGGTCCTAAAATCACTGTGTAATCCACGCTGGCCTTGGGCTCACAGAATCCTCCTGCAAGAGTCTCCTGGGATTACAAGCTTGTGCCACCACATCCGACTTTGTGGTGCTGGAAAATTGAACTCACGGCTTTGTGCTTGCAAGGTAAGAGCTTTAACCACTGTGCCATTCCTCCAGTCCGTGAAAAGACTTTCTAACATGATCGTTAGGGTCATGGTTTTGGGAGAGGGCAAAATACTCTGCCACATACCAGTTGTGCAGTCTTGAGAGTCATGAAACTCCTCAGAGTCCCTGTTTCCTCAATGCTATGGTTTTGGGTAAGTGCTCCCCAGGTTTATAGTTCCGAGGCAGCAACACTGAATGCTGCTGTGAACCTCTCTGAGGTGGGGCCTAGCAGGAGGCCCTCAAGTAAATTGGTTGCAATGCCCTCAAAAGGACAGTGGGATTGAACACTTCCTCTCTCTTTTTTGGTCATCATGTGAGAACTCCTCTGACGTGCTCTCCTGTCATCCTCACCAGTGGGCTCAATCAAGGGGCCACTCAATTGTGACCTCGAACTTCCAGAACCACAGCCAACCATTGCTTATTTCATAAGCTGCTGGTGTTGGCTATCACATCATAGCAATAAAAAACTAACACACTCTTCTATGAAATTGGAACAAAATTAGTAGTCACCGTGAGCTCAGGTAAATGAAGTTTAAATGAGATAAGGTGCTCAGCAAATGACAGCTGTGGTTACTCTTGGCAATATTTTTTCTACATTATTATAAAAGTCCCTCTTCCAAATGGAAATCACAGAGGAACATGGTTTAGCCAGTGGTCTGGTGGACTCGCAGAAAGGATTGGAAGGAATTCACCAGAATCCATTTTCAAAAGGCAAGTTTTCCTTAATTCCTTAGAGCCTAAAGGAGGTCTGGCTTTCCACAAAACCTACGCTTCCCTGGAGGCCTCAGCAGGCTGAATTCTCTCTCTGTTCCCTTAGAGGTTGCTGCTCATTTTGAATGATGGAGTTGCTCCCACCTAAGGGGAATCTCCTTTTTAATCCATAAACAGAAACTCTGTACCTCACACTCCTTAGGGTGTAAGAACATCTGAACAGGTTCTATGGGACAGCAACAAAGGAAGACTGCCCAAGGCGTTCTCCTCTGAACACTCACAAACCCAAAACCATTCAGATGTTTTTGACGCAAATATTCTTTTTTGTGTCACCATGAGACTTATTAACATCCTACACTTAGTTGCTCAGTACTAAGCCGCAACACATCTCATTGAAGGTCTAGCACTTAATACCTGACACTAGCATGAACCCACGCAGCCAGCCCTCTGTAACCCACAGTTAGAGTTCACATGCACTCAGAGTTGTACTCATGTCACAACTTGTTTAAGCTGAAGCCCAAAAGGTCCTCGAAGTCAGTGTTCGTACCCGGAGTGGGATGCCCACATCATCCATGGACACATCGCTTAGGTCCTGTGTGCTTTTAACCACCCGCCTACTGTCATCTTTTGCCCTTTTTTCTGTAGTCCTGCTGGGTGATGTGGGTTTTTCCTGGGTTGGTGCTGAGTCCTGTTCACCTACTCTTCTTTCTGAGACAGGATCTGCAAATGAAAAGTAATTGTTAGCTAAAGCTCTTCTAGAAGCTCCAAAGCAAAAAGCTCCCAAAGGAAAATTTGTGTGCTAATTTCCAACTAGAACTAGTGTCATTTAGGGCAAGAATCAACAAGTTATGGCCCATCAACTAGCCATCTGTTTTTGCTTTACTGGGTGGCTGTAACTATAGAGGCTGTAAAACCTGTTATCTAGTCCTTTTAAAAAGACTGCCAATGGTGGTTTATAGAGATATGTACACTGTGCATTAGACATCTGAGCAGTTCTGACTATTCTAGAAACTAAGGGAACAGGTAGAACCATAAAGAGGTGGCTAAACATTATTGGAAATTTTGTATTTCATCTTAAGGAATTTGCCTGACTTTTCTGTGCCTAACTTTCCTTATCCCTAAAAATCGAGATGATGCTTCTGCTGGCAAATCATAGTAATGTTATAAGACGGCTTGTCACCATAACTTAAGAAAGCTGGGATATGTACCATTTATTTAATTTGGTTCAAGATCAGGTGTGGTTCATAAATTATACAATTACTTATTATAGTCTGTTATTCTAAGCCATGTCATTTACTTGTTGGATAAACACAAAACACCTATGAGTTGCTTTGCACTGTGTTCTGCCCATGGATATGAAGGTGAATGTCTCAGAATCTCAGCCTTCAGGGAGCTTACAGGGCAGAGAGAACAAGCGAGAGTGCAGGAGGACAAGGGATGAAGAGGAGCTAGCATTTAACTCAATTGAGGAATTTAGGTTCGGGGCCAACATGACTAAGAAGTCAACCAGGTGACTAAGGAGTAGAAGGTGCTCCTAACAATTGGAACCACATAAGCAAATACTCAGGCACCTGTGAATTACTAACTATGCATCAGTTACTGCACTGAACTCTCCATACACATTACCCCATTTCATCCTCTCAATTCCAAGATATTAGGAAAGGGAGGGAGAGATGGCTGCTTCCATTTGGACCACAGCAACTTTGAGAAGACAGTGAGATACTCAGGTAGAAATATCCCAGTGACCCCAAGAAGAGATATGGAGGAGGCCTAGGTGAGATGCCCTTCAGAAGTTCAAGACGGGAAACACCAGCACCAAAGCAATGTCCGGTATCAAGGATGTCAGAATTCAGCGAGAGAATCTGGTAAAAGCAGAGCCAGGAGCTCTACTGAGGGAAGTCACAGAGGCTGAAAAGCAAAAGAATTCCCAAACAGATGTCGGAGTCATCCAATGATAGGAGACCGAGAGAAAATACAGCAAGTTATCACGCAAGCAGACAAGACAGAAATCTAAGATGTGGTGGGTGGTACACATACCCACACATGTACACACACACAGAAACATGAACACACATCACCCAGAAATTAAAGCAGAGGAGGAGGCATTGGATTAGGCAAGAAGGAAGTCAGAGGAACACTCTGAGAGAGCAAGCTCAAGAAGGCAGGTGCCCTGTAGGAGGGAAAGGGAGAAATGTGTGAGCAAGAATTCAGCACAGAAGAAGGGATATTTTACATCCTAACTGTGGAAGTTAAAAACTTGGGAACCAAAAGGTTTAAACCAGGGCAGGCTGCAGTCCCATAAGTAAAACCCATGAGGAAGGAATGAAGGTCGTTCAGACATGCCAGCAATTAGTAAGTGCTCATTACCAAGGAGAGGTGAACAGTGCTGACAAAAGAGAGGCACCTGAGGATCCCCACTGTCCAAGCACTCTCATGACACCCTGAGACTGAAAGGGGGGCAGTGAACTGGTTCTAAGCTCTACCTCCCTTGTACATGAAGGAGCTCACAATTCTCATGCTGTAAGATGATGATGAAAAACACAGACATGAATCTTCAAGGGTGTCTAGATACACAGTAATTTTTAAAAATTAGGGCAGGTGGACCTAACAATGTAACTGCAAAACTGGATTTGACAGAGTCCTTTTGATCTGTAAAAATTAGGCCTCAATGATGGTAACTTTTGAAGCCGTGGGATCATGTGATTTGTGACTCAGTGGAATTTGATATATGGAGGGCTAAACTATAGACTGAGTAGATACTTTATATAGTGCAAATCCATAGGGGCACATAATTGTCCCCACGTGACCCTCTGACATTTATATTACAATGAGGGTTTGCTCCTCTAGCTCATCATATGCTGATCCTGTATATGATAACTTAGAGGCATTTTCTTCTAGAATTATATTGTGCTTTAAAAGAGAAGATCTTGGGTCACTAAACAAATGGTGCTGGTGACAACTTCAGACACAGCCTCTCTTTATGGAAAGAAAGATTTTTTTTCATCCCTAAAGCTTTGTGATTGAGAAAGACAGCAATGGTCACACTTCTCTAGAGAAGGAAGGTGGCCAGTCTCCACCCTACACCAGGCTCCCTATCCTGCCCTTATCTTGTTTCCATATCTGTCTTCTTATGGGGACTATGAGCCACATGAGGCCTACCACCAAGTAGGTTCCATTCCCAGGTGACTCTCTTCAAGTATCAAGCCCCACAGAAGCTTGAGAAGGACTTGATAAAAAGGAGAAGGCTGGTGGCCTTTAGTCCCATCCACAGGCATTTGCTCTGAGGCACAGTCTGAGGAGTGCCACCTCAGCCGGCCCTCTCTCTGAAGCTCCCAAACAAAATGGCACTACATTTGAAGCAAATGCATTCAGTGAGCACTTGTATTAGGTCCCATTCTATCAAACATCATTACTGACCTGTCCTAAAACCCGAGGAGGTATTGGTGTTGGGCTTGTTTGAACCTGAGCTTGCCAGCACAGCAGAGAAGCCTTCGCGTGGATGTGGCTCTTCACAGTGTACAAAGCATCCTCCCACTTCTGTCACACACAACAGCTCCTCCAGGCAGAGGCAAAGACTGCCATTCCCATTTCTCACACAAGGAAAATGCAGCTCACAGAAGCGAAGTCACTTGCTCAGAAGCAAAGATCTCTAAGCAGGGAGCCCAAGACCAAACTCCGAGTCTCCTAACTGGCTAGTGCCTTTTTTTTCCCAATCAATTCCATTATTTTTTTTTTTTTTAAATCTCCCAGGCAGGCAGAAGCCCATGGGGAGCACTATTTTTTCCAGGGCCACTGTGTTCCCAGCAACTTGGATTGGGCCCAGAGAATGAAGTGGCTGCAGTATGGTAGCTTGAGGAGGGGCAATGAAGGGCATCTTGAGCTCAACCACAGGCTGCCCTGGTCCTGTGGCCAAGTCCTGATAAAGCTGAGAGTGCGTGAGAACCCCATGTCCTTCTATCCCAGGCTCTGCTCGAATCACATGGACAGCTGTAGGACAAAGTCATACAGAATTCACGTAGCAGCTGCTCAGAAAGGGTGAGTCAGTTATCCACTAGATTAGGGGTTCTTAATTCTGGAGTTCATATTTGCAGATCCAAAAAACTCACATACACATGTTTGTATATATGATTTTTTTTTAGAGAATGAATCTCCTGCCTTCATCAAATTTCCCCAAGGAGTCTGTGACTTGATGGGCCACTGTGAATAAGTGACAGCCAGGAATCAAAGCAAATTGGCTATAGGAGCCAGAAGGAAATGGCTAACTATCCCCACCATTCCTAGGTCTCCTGATGGGTCCACACTACATGTCTGTTCTCTCCCCACCCATATCCTGCAAGCTTTCGCAGGGAGTTAGCCCTTCGATGTGACTAACCCCGTAATCACTCCCACTATCATCACTATCAGGGCTTTGAGGACCCCCTTACCACCCACAGCATGGTCACTACAGAGGATGCATTCACATCCCTAGGAGCTGGTCAGAAATACGAATTCCCTCCTGCAGCTATTAAACCTGAACTTCTGGAATCAAGGCCCAGAAGTTGGAGCTCGACAAGCTCCCCAGGAGTTTCTGACACCAGCTCAAGTCCAAGAAGCAGCTTTAGGCACTGCTGGTCTGGAAGCTCTCACCTGGATCCACCAGCCCACAGTCAACTACTGGCATCTACGCTTACCACCCAAAAAGGAAAGAACATGCCTGCACCTCCCAAACCCCGACTTGTCATAACCTAGGACAGAAACAGGCACAACAGAAAGGTGGCCTCTTCAGAGGCCTGCCATGAATACTGTATCCAAAGTAGAACCCCCTGTCCTCTTTACTCAGCACACCGTGTTCTTATAACCAAGGTACTTAGCTCCACAGGACACAAATACTAGTTTGACTCACTTGTCTGTCATAACCTGTGAGCTCCAGAGAGTAGAAACTCTATTTCATCATCACTGTGGTCCAGTAACAAACACAGGACACATAGAGGAACTCAGAAGTTTGTGATGGTTGAACACTGGTTGATGAGCAAAAGATGGCTTTAACAGGAACAAGGGTTAACATGTAAATGTTTCTCACATACCTGAAAGGTTACTGAGTCGTTTTTGCTGTTCTGTGACAAAAGAAAAAAAAAACAAAACAAAACACACAATGTAAGTGAGATTTACACAGCAATGGTAAGACAAAGAAGTCCTAGAATAACTAGTCAGGGCCTCAGACTCTATATTTCACTGTCTTCTGGGATTAGATGCTAAAGCGCACAGCTCAACTGCAGCCAGGGGTGATGACACGGCTCCCGTGATTCAGACATGAAGCCTCCCTAGTCCATTCCCACTCCTCTCCCCAGATACGCCTCCCTTTCTAGCAGTTCATGTCTTGTCTCAAGGCAATCTCATCACTGACGGGGGCCCTCTGGTTTCACGGGACAGGACTTTCTATAATACCAGTCTTGGTACCTTTTGAGGGAAATGTGCTTAGAAACCCAAGCATGGCAGATACCACCTCCTGAGAGCTTGCTAAATGCCAGACCCTGTTTTAGAAGCTCAAACGCATAAGATTTGTAATCCTGGCAACAACCTAACACTTAGGTATGGTTATTTTGCTCACTGTAGCCTTAGCCACTGTAGCATTCTGGCTGGTCCCAGGTATAGGAGAAATCCTAAAACAATCAGCTGTGGCCAAGAGGCCTCTCAGACAAGGGGCCCAAATTACCCAAGATAGCACTGAAAATCACCTGGATTCCTAATCCCTTCTTTCCAATCTAGTCACCAAGCCTCTGTTATTCTCAACACCAAAGGTTTCTTGGTTTCTCACCCCACCTAGGCAACTGCATGACCAGAGGCCAACATCTCCTTTGGAGAGTCTGGTGTGTAATGCGATAAATACAAAAATGACCTTTACCTTCCTCAGCTGCTAAATATAAGGCAGCAGCACAGATAAAAATAGAATACTTGCCAGCCCCTGGGTGCTTTCACCACCTCTCTTGGCCACATTCCCAACCTTCCACTAGAATAACTATGGACAAGAAGTAAACAGAACAGCAAGGGAGCTCATGGTCAGTGGAAGTGGCACCGTCTACCTATGACACAGGATGGATTTGCACCAGCTAGACAGACACCCAGTAGAGCACCAGGCTCAGCTCTGCCAGCAACATGCCAGGTGACAATGGCCAATCACATAATTTCGAGGCCTCAGTTTCCTCATTTGTGACATTAAAGTGCTCTGTGGTATATAAAGGGATGCACAGTTTATCAAACTGTCATGGAGGTTAATGGCAGAGCCCTCCCCAGCCAGTAAAGTAAGGCATGTGACTAAAAAGAGGTCTAAAACAGACGTTTATAAGCTGTTACTCAGATGGCTACAGCTGTATTTCAGTGACACTGCATAGCAGCGACTGAGCTAGCAGAACTGAGGCGATCCCCAGTCTGTTTCATACGGGAGCCTTCACACCCTTGTTGTTTCACGTGGCCCAAGGCCAGCAGCACTGGCATGCGTGCTAAGCCTTCTGAAAGCGCACACTCTCATCCTGACCTCTGCTGAGAGTTCCCGAATGCGAACCTGCAAGGTAACAAGACCTCCGGAGTCCAATGCATAATAAAAACTGAGAAGCCCTGAGCAAGGAGACCCATAAACCTCTTTCAGTTCTCAGAGTTTCTTGACTCAAATCCTCCTTCCCAGCCTGGTGGCAAGTAACTTGCCTTCCGCACAAGTGGTATGAAACTTAGAAGAGAGGGGAAAGAAATGGCTGCTTATATGCCACGCCAGAGGCTCACTACTCCTCTGTTCCTAGGGGGGAGGGTGGTTTGGACAGACACCGTCATTGTTGCAATGTAGAAAAAGGGGAACGTTTTTAGGATGACTAAAGCAGAATTCCAAAACTAAAGGAAAGTTTGTATTCCCTCAAAGGACTTGGTAAGAGTTAAGAAATTCGGGCAAAGCAGAGCTGCCAGATGGGGCAAAGTCTACAGTAGTGCCAAAAATGCTTGACCTGAACCCCATTTAGTATTACTAACATGAGGCTAGGCTGGCCAGGCTCCTTTATTTCTCTCAACTCTTCTACCCCACCTGCTAGTACCCACGGGTTTTAGTTTTTATGGGAAATACCATGCAATTTCAAAAACATTGCTGTCATTGAGGGGTCCTGTCCTCTTCTGAAGAATGCATGTCCTCGGTTAGACATTTAGTGTTAAACTTCAGGGGAAGTCTTGACAGAAAAGAAAAGGCAAGAGTCAAAGGGATTTGGATGAACAAGAGGAATTCATCTGTTCAAGGAAGAAATAAAGAGGAAGGACAGGAATATCTGTGCTCAAAGATGTCTCACTAGGTGTCAACAGAGGCATTTGGCAGAAGCAGGTGACATCAGGCTTGGCATTTCCCAAAAACCAAGTTGCCTTGGGAATACATCCCATTTTTTGAGGAAACTGCCTTTCCTTCTGGAACTAACTTGCTTATGCTTAACTAGATTTGTTTTTAAATGAGTCATAAAGAAGTTCTTAGAGGCCCAAAAATTCCCTTTGTCCTATATTCCAGACACTTTCTGGGTAAGAAGAAGAACTGGCAATAAGAGAGTGGCACAGCTGGGAGGTGCCGGGCCATGTACCAAGGTCAGTGCAGAGGCCAGGACCCTCTGTTTCTTCTGAAGAACACAGATTCTTGGATGAAAAAGAATATGGGAGCCACACATGGCACAAAAATTAAAGCTATTAAAACAACTACTGAAATTTTAAGTGAGAGAAAATGTTTTATGCATCTAGCTTTCAAGTGAGAAGCAGAAAACTATTTAGTATGAAAAAAAATTTATAAATATGGACTTCAGTCCCATTCTCATTTAAGTTAATGCAGAAAGGAAGGGAGAGAGAGGAAGAAGAAACAAGCAAGCAGGCATAGAACGAGTCAAGAAACGGAAGATTGGGGACCAAGTTTGGAACTCTCAATGAAACAAGAAATTTCCACCATCCTTTGAAATGTACACTAACGCGCCCTTATCTATTGGAAAACAGACTGAAAACTTTCTATTTCATTCTGCAAAAGATGTTTTATACATGGAAGGTTCATTCCTCTATGGAATTCCAAAGAGAAAAACTTGGGATTTAGACTCACTATCTAGAATTTTAAAGCAGAAGAATGATCATATACAAATACTAACTCAAACTTTTTAAATTTTTTTGGGGGGGAGACAGGATTTCACTCTGTAGTCCAGGCTGGTCTTGAACCCACTTTTTAGCCCAGGCTGGCCTCAACCTCACAGCTGTCCTCCTGGCTTGGCCTCCTGAGTGCTGGGATTACATGTGTGCGCCGCCACACATGGCTTACATGATACTGGGGAACTGAACCCAGGGCCTTGTGCTTGCCAAGCAAGTGCTCTAACTGCTGTGCCCTTCCTCCAACCCAAAACTCTAAATTTTCTAAGCAAAGCCTCCTAGAAATCATACAATGAGGAGTTAAGACACATAAACATTTTCTTATTTTGGTGTTACTGTCTAGAGATAATAATTTACAACCAAACTGTGGAGCCTGCCTTTATACTACCTTGACTTATTTAGATACCAGATATCACCCAAAATCTGGGGACCCATCAGCCTAGTGAGATTGATCTTTAAGCTTACAAAAATGAGTAAACTAGGGCAGACAGCCCAAGGCTAGAGTTATGAAAACCTCTATGGGAGAAGAACAGTCTTGCCCAGAACCAAGGAACAGGTGCATGGACTATACACTGAGCTGGGATGGGGCACCCCAACGGTGCCCTCACCTCGATTGTGCTGCAGAAGCACAATGGTGGGATTGACGATCGTTGTGGAGGGGTAGGCTGAGGAAGGCTTGCTCGCTGGAGAGAAGGCCTGGGAGTCGGCTCCAACGTGGGAAGGAGGAATTTCATTCAGTAGGGGACTGGAATCCTGAAAACAAAGCGAACATTGTAATTAACTACTAACACAAGAAATCCAGAGCTACTGCTTTCTAAAGAGATGAGACGTAAGGCTTTACAAAGACCTTAATTATAGAAAGAAATGTAATCAAGGATACACATCATCATTAATTCCAGTTAGAAGTTTAATCTGAAACACTTATTTGGTTTATTGGTATTAGTGAGGGGATAAGGGGGAAGGGGAGTGTGGCTGACAATCTTGGTAGCATCATTCATTATTTCGCCTGGCAGTAGCTGTGGGCCAATCTGGTTACTGAAAAAGCAAATTCAAATCGAAGTAGAATGACATGCAAAACCCATGCAATTCCAAATATGATCCAAGAATGACAGCCGGTTTAATTGGGAAAGATCAAGGAAGCTTAGTACACTGAAGCAAACTGTGAGACAATGTGAGGAAGAGGAGCTACTGGTATAAGAAGGAAAAGTTAGTTAAGTAACAATTCTCTCAGAATCACAGGCCAATTTTACTAACACTTGCTTCAGACAACTGAAGACAATACCCTATTCTGCTGTGACAGTTCACTCTAACATTAAAGTGACAAAGATCTCAGAAGAGAATATTTATGAGAATCCTGACTTTAAAAATCCTGAGATCTCTAACAAAAATACTAATAAAATTAATAATATTAGAGTAAATTGCATGAAGGGGATAATTCTAGTCTTTTGAAACAAATGAAAAGAGGATCCTGAGGGCTGGGGCACAGCTCAGCAGTTACAGTGCCTGCCCAGCAAGCCTGGCAAGAGCAAGACCCTGTGGGTTGATTTCCCAATGCCACATAAGCTAGGCATGGTGGCACAAGCTTGTAATCCCAGCACCCAGGAAGCTGAGGCAAGAAGACGATCAAATTTAAGGCTGGTGTGGGCTATATAGTGAGTTCAAGACCAGCCTGGACTACAGAGCAAGACCATGTCTCAAACAAACAGACAAACAAAAAAACCCCTAGGACCATGAAATGTAGTTACTTTTGAAGTAATTACTATGTTCGGTTAGAGATCAACTACTGTGTGGCACCTTCAGGACCAGGACCATGTGCCCTCCTCACTACCACTACCACTCAGGCACTCAGCACAATGTTCTACAGATGGTAGGAGCTCAGCAAATGCCATGTGAATGACAGGAACCATCAAGCAACAAGGGTGCATCAGAGCCACCATTTGTGGCATGAGAACACAAGGTCACTGGACAAGAGGATGAAGCATAAGCACACATGACAGCTCCTGACACATAGAGGCTTTAAGGACACATTGTCTTGTTAGTGTCTTGTTTTCTGTAAGATCCCGTAACTGCTCTAATTCTGATCAGTAGCTCAATTTATGAGGAAAACCTTTTCCCAGGCTTAAAAGTCACAGTGTGATCTTATATCCAAGTGCCTTACCTCAACTCCTCCATTTATAAAGTAAAAAATACATGTTCCTAATTTAATAGAGACAGATGGCATATTAAAAATACTGCCAAGGACATGCAAGAAACAAACTACAAGTCACATAACTTTTTAAAGCATATATGCCTAATATGATGCCTGGGTGGACCATGTAAGCACTGAGCCTTTGAGAGAATCTGCTTTATCCTATTTCTCAACATTAAAAAAAAAATAGCTATTGGCCCAAAGAAATAGATGAATTCACAGGAGTTTTATTTATCCTGTTTTCAAATAACTGCAGACGGAACAGGTACTGGATCATGGCTTGGGCACCCTCTACAGGAGTCATTCCTCTACTTGATAGTTCTTTTTTTTCAGAGGAGGAATCCAAGCACCTTTTACTTTGTTACCTAGAGCCACAACAGAGTTTATCAAACCAGCTGCTAGGAAGTCTATGCCAGGCCTAGGAGTCAGGTTCAGGACATTGTCCCAACTCACGTCCTGGCACACCTGAAGTGAACTCAACTAAAAAAACCCCAAAAACTAGAGCTATAAAAATGATCAGTTATGGGGTCACAACAAAGCTACTTACTATGATTAAGTGAGTGCACTACAAATAAGGCTCACATAACCTGTTGCTCTAGAGACACTTATCAGGTGTTTAAGATGAGGTACTTGTACTCCCCCAAACTAGAGGGGCTTCAAATTCACCTAGAAGTTCTGCTCAGAGGATGAAGTACTAAGGGAACAAGCTAGCATTTTTACCCAATGGGGCTAAGTTGCAAAGCTGAAAGCTAGAAGGATGTCCAAGTCCACCCCCTGGTCTTAGCCGAACTACACAGTGCTGCACCAACAGATGTGGGAAGAGACCCCACCCCAGAACATCACAGCTCCCAGCTCTGCTGTACCTGAGCTTCTCTATAATTTTTAAAAATAAGTCAAATAAGAAGTTTCCTTATTGCTTTCAGTAAAACTGGCTTCAGCCTAACACGCCATTTGGGCCAGTTTTATAGCCATACTTTTTTTTTTTTTAATCTGTACGATCAAGCCCTTCCATTCGTAGGTCTTTATTGACCCAAGAGACATGGAAGTATGTTTATGTAAATATGTAGGCATACTTTTTAAAACAAGAAGATGCCAGTGATTGTTTAGCTCTATCTGCCAAATGTATAACTCATCACTTGACTACATTTCAAAGTGTGGTGTGTAGGGCCCTGGCATGGAAACCACTCAGGTGCTTGAGTTCAAACAAGAATCCTAGGCTCCTCCCCAAAAACCTACTCCATCAGAAATTCTAGACCTCCCTGGCCCTCAGATGTAAGTTAACCTTGACCACTGACATACTAACTCCCAAAATCCACTGAAGAATAAGCTCTCTGTCTTGTTCATAGGTCTACCCATGGTGCCTACCAGAATGCTTAAGAGCATGGCAGAAACTCAACAACTTTGCTAAATTATCTAGCTGTCTTTAGGAGACTCTGGCTCATTTGCTAGAGCAAGCACTCAGCAAGAGAACTCACATTCCTCAGTGATGCCAAGCATCACCACAGAAACTTTTACTGCTCCGTCTGACTGAACCCCACAGCCCCATGCGTAGATCCATGTATCTCCATCCTATTGCTCACACTGGAGTTTTTACAGAACTTTTGCAATTCTCAGGGCTCACAAGGAAAAACTAGTTCTAAATATTACGGCTCAGCTTTTTCTCTAAAGCAGCTAGGCGTTCCCACCTGTGAGGGAACTCAGCCCTCATGACATGAGGTGTCAGGGCCCTTCTTGTGGCCACTGGAACACTGCTGTGCCACAAAGGTCCCTGAGGCCTCTGCCTCTGAGACTTGTACACTGTTTGCCTTTTGAAAAAGTCCTAACAATTGTACGAGGCATTCAGGCCCATTTGCTCAACTAAAGCTAACACTCTTTTCCTTTTTTACTCCAGTCTCTGCATGTCTGTTATAAAAAGTTGGTGCAAACCAACCGAAGAGTGGATCTTTTCCTCTCTCTTTCCTGCTGAACTACCACACAGCGCCACACCTGTAATTTTGACGGAATTCTCTAACTTGCCCTTCCCTCAGCATCTCATCTGCCTGGTCTACGAAGGACAGGGTTAGCTAAGTAAAAGCCCTGGATGTTTTCTCAGCGGGAAGACAGTTCTTTTAGGAAAATGTACATTCCCAACAGGACAAAGAGGAGGCACTTCAGAGACTTGTGAGTAGCCACAGGAGACATATGAGAAGCATGCAGTCTCGGGACAGCAAACAGGGGTCTAGTTATCACACGAGCACAGCGGCAGCCAATGCTTTCCTCAGAACTTAGAACTTCAGTGAGAAAGGAGGGTTTACTGCCAGGAACAGACATTCAGGAAAACTGTGGGCAGGGAAGTCCAGCAGGCTTACGGCACTTGAGACAGCTCCCGTGAGGTGAGGCTCCAAGACTCTGTGGAGGTCCTCTGGTATGGGGGGGACCAGCGGAGGCAGTGGTGAGAAGGATGGTGGTGTCTGGCTAACGGGGGGAAGGGAGCCACAAGCACTGGCCGGCTGGCTCTGGTGGGGCCGCCTCTGCAGATGAGGGGGAATGAAATCATCTAGAGTCGGGAAGGTCAGAGGTGAGGCAGCAGGGGCGGTCGCCGGGGCAGTGTGGATGCAGCCCAGTGGCCCCAGAGGTGCCGGAGGTCTGGCAGTGCCTTCTTGCCCTCTGTCAGTGCTAACCCGGTAGAGAGGGACAACAATTACCTCAGGCTGGCCTGGGCCGGAGGAAGTGGCATCCTGCAGGAAATAAGGGGGTCGTTACATAAAGGGGTGCTACAGGGAACAAGGAATTCCATATTTAAACAGTTGTGAGTGGTCATGCAGTGATGTACTATGGGAAATATTTAATCGGTGCCCTTTCCTCAGAGTACATGAGGCAGTCGGTGCTGGCCAGCTGGCCTCCTGATACTCCATGACACAGAGGGAGCCCCATCCAAGTTCACTTTCCATCCATCTATTTTTGAATTCTCTTAACGCTTCATGAGAGAGAAGGAACAAGAGAACAGGCAGGCAGGCTGTGTCTAACCCCACGAAACTGTTATAGAGCCTGAAAGCTTAGAGTAAACACAATGTCTTTGGCACCTTGTCACACAAAATATAAATACTCCATCATACCATCACGTTATTAGTCTACAGAGTCCACACTCTGGCATACTTACACATTTACAGAAAAGAGAGAGAGAAAGAGAGAGAGAGAGAGACAGGGAAAAGAGCTCAGATGCAAGCTATTAATGAGGAAAGGGAGGGGAAGGCAGGCTAGGGAACACATGAGCTGCTCACGTCAGTTTCGAAAGAGACAGTGTAGAAGACACACGAGCATTCCTAATTTCTTGCCTTGGCTGAATAACTCGGCTGCAAAAGGTAAAGTTCTTTGCTCTTCCGGTTTTCAGGATCAGGAGTAACCTGGGGGCCTAGCACAGGTGGTCTCACTGCATCTGGGAACGAATTCCAAGTGCCCAGAGAAGGACTCTCATCACAGTTACCGGCATGTTTACGGATGTCAAAGAATAGCTTGGGAGGGTCAGAGGGAGGAGCAGGGGGTGGTTTTCCTAAGCTGGCTGTGCAGGGGACAAGGCTGGGAGCTAGTGCCTGGGTGCCAGCAGCCTCCGGGGGAGTGTCTTTAACTGAGTCACGTGCAGCACAAGAGAAGTTCTCCTCTGTAGCCCGGCAAATGTTACTGGATAAATAAGGTACATATAAGCTGCTGACCTTTTTATTCCCAACAGCCTCATGACGTGGGTTAGAGCTCACATTCTTTCTGTAAACTAACCTGGTTGCTGCATAGCGATGCTGGGGATGGGATGAAGCACTGGGGAACGTGGAACCTGAAAGCAGGAGACCAGGACATTCCACATCTTGGGGAGCTGACCTAGCTGCTAGGGAGACGGAGACAGGCTGGGGCTGTGAGGGGTTTTGCTGGCAAGGGGTGCTGGGCCGGACGTAAGGCTTTGGTGAGCTCATATACAGGGAGTCCGTGTGGGTACTGCCAACAGTGAGGGGCTGCCATGCAAAGCGGCCCTCTTGAGGGAGAGGAGGGCGTGGAAGAGAGAGAGCCTTTACCAGTGTTTAAGACATAACGTCAAAACAAGCAAAAAAGAAGAGGGGAGATGGAAAGAGGATGACCATTAGAAACAACAGCATCAAATGATCTGAAGATAAAACAACTCGACACAATTGACAGCAAATCATCAGATTAGTCTTCTCATGGTACTCAGTTTTCTCTGAGCAAAGCTCGGGCCTGGTTCATACTTACCTGGAGCAGCTAACTTGACTCTCACATCCCTGGGAAGCTGAGCCATCCCAGGACAGGCTAGGTTAGCTTCGGCACCAATCCTTGATTGGATGCAACATTATAGACCTCCTGACGTAAAGAGGGTGCCCAGGGAACCAAATGGCAGTGGGAGAAGCCCCAGGCCTCCCTTTTCCTCTCCAACCTCTCTTCCTCAAGACTTCTCTTGAAGTCTTTCCTTTAAAAGCCAAAGTTCACCAGATGTTTTGGACTACCTTCTTTTTCTTAACAGGAAACTGACGTCTACACTCAGCCACTGAGGTTTAGACCTCAATTCTTTAAGCATAGTAAGTTAAAGCTTGGGACTGGAGGAATAGTTTAAGCACTTGCCTAGCAAGCACGAGGCCCTGTGTTCTATCCCCCAGGACCACACAAGCTGGGCATAGTGGTACAGGCCTGTAATCCCAGCATTGAAGAGGCTGAGGCAGGAAGAATGGCATGAGTCCAGGGCTAGCCTGGCCTCCATAGTGAGTTCAGGACCAGCCTGGGCTACAGAGGAAGACCCTGTCTCAAAAAAAAAAAAAAAAAATGTTAAAGCTTACAACACTAAGGACTTAAAATCTACATGGGCACTTTTCTCACAAGAAAGAATCTGAAAAATCATCTGAATCTAAATTATAATTATTAGAACAAAAGGACTGGTGATGTAGCTCAGTAGCAAAGCACTTGCCTAGCATGTACAAGACTTTAGACTCCATTCTCAGAACTGGAGGAAAAAAAAAGACAGGAATGAAATTCGAACTATACAGTCTCTCATTTAGGGCATAAACAGAAAAGGAACCAGGCAACGTAGTTCACAACTGGCCTACAGGATACTGTGCCTGGTATATCAAATTCTAGCTCTAGCCAATTCACCATCTCTAGACAATCCTAGAAGAGCATGATTAATCTCAAAACCATAGTTTATGTCCAAATATCTGGGTACAAGTTCAGAGTTACAGACTTTCAGTTTACTTTCCTCCCTCTCCCCTCAATAACATTCCTCCAAGAGCCTCAGTGAGCCTAGAAGCCAAGAAGAAGAGTGACTTTCCACCCGAGCCTCCTCTTCTATCCTGCACTCAACTGGGAACTGGACTGTAAGATGAGAATAGCTCAAGCTCCTAGATGTTCTGAATGTCTATCTTTACAAATAATCTAGCACTGAAAGAAACACACAGCCTTCCTCCAACTTGCACAAGTGAGTGATATTAGGGTTTGGTCAACTTCTGATAAATAATAGCTTGTGACCAAAAACTAGGATATGCAAGGGAATGGGTCTACCATGAGGTTGCTTAATTTTATTTTTATATCTCATACAGTACAAATATATGCTAGAAAGGGTAAATAAGCAAGAAATTTAGAAACATTTTTGAAGTTTGGGTTACAGTACCAACCCGGAAACAGTGAATAACCTATCCTTTAGGTTTTCCTAAAACTACTGAGGTAGGTCACAGCTTAATTTTCAAGTTACAAGTAACCCAGGTGGAGAAGCAGCTATTTGGTTTTGTCCACAGCACACCCAAAATGGTATCAATGCGATGTGGCCATATATGCCTCCCAGAAATACAAAATGAACAGCTGCTCTCTAGCACACAGCAAAATCAGCACCTCTTAGATGAACTCAATGGGTTCATGAACTTGGACTGGAGCTTGGGCCATGTCTGCAACCTAAATGATGCCTTCCAGAAACAAAACACTTGGACTAGCATGCACCAAAGTGACTGCCAGGTAAGCTGATAATGGCAGGTGAGAGGTAAGCTAAAGACCACTTTGATTTGAACCCAGATTTTCTTTTACTTTGAGCGCAAGTATCTTGCATGTGATTTCTTTTCCAAAGATAGAAATGAGTTTCAAAGAGTTATTGACTTAATGTAACTCTGACCATATATGGTGCCAAGGCTCTACTACTTCAGGCATGAGCTCTCCCAGGGCTGTGACCCTGCAGAGATAATACTTCCCCAGAGTGTCCACAGTCTACCCAGAGCCAAAGCACTTCCTTTTCTGGGGCTTCAGTTAATTCTAAAAAAGGACACAGGCACAGTGACTTTACATGAAGAGACTACTTTTTGTTTAACTGTAAATACTGTAGGAACCACCTAGGCAGCTTGTACTCTTGCCCAGCTGGTTACTAATGAAACTGCTCTTATTTTTAAGAGGTAGGTCAGTGGAAAAAAAAAAAAAGAAACTTCTTGAAAATTATACAGTTCTAGAAACCACTAGCCCCACTTCCACTGGGAGCAACCTTGATGACAGTGATGATGATAGTGATGTCACAGGCAGGAAAGGATTGGCTCCTCATTCCTGAGGCTAACAAAAAAGGGCAGCAGGTCCATGTTGGCAGGACACAGCGTTCCTATCTGGCCTATAGGTCTCCCAGATGCCAGCTTATCATTATGAGGAGATATTTAGTCCACAGTGGTATGACAGCTCTTTTCAGATGAAACCAGGCCAGGGCAGCACCTGGCACACATTGGCTCTGTTGAAGGCACATTTACAGCTCTGGCAATGGCTATGCAATCAAGAAGTCATGTTTACCCTCCTCCTACCAAAAAAAAAAAAAAAAAGAGTAAGATGTAATGCATGATCTAAAGGTTCTTGAGATCTGGACAACCAGTTGTACTCTGAATATGCAAAATAAAGCTACTGTATCAGCCATTTTTCACACTTCTTTTAAGAAACTGCTAGGTTTTTTTCTTTAAATAGAGTAACAGAAAAGAAAACATGCTATTTGTAAAGCTATCTTAATAGGATGTTCAGCTTAACTGTGAATCTGACCCTAACAAACTCCTTTAACTGGGCATAGTGGCTCACTCAAGTGATCTCAGCACTCCAAAATACTGAGGCAGGAGGTCACAAGTTTGGGACCCTATTGGGCAACTTAATGACTTCAGAGGACCCTGTCTTGAAACAAAAAAATAAAATAAAATACTGAAAAAAGAGGAGGGCCTGGAGATATAGTTCAATGTGAAGGTTCTGTGTTTAATCTCCAGTCACACAAAAATAAATAATGGAAATACCTTGAGGAGATCATTTATTAACACAGTGATTTGAATACAACAGAGTATATAATAAGACTGTGTTAAGTAAATGTATCCAAAAGAAATTTTTATTTACTTCCTGTATTCTTAAAATGGCCTCTTCAAAGAGGTTTCTGCAAAGGCAAAAGAAATTACTGAGTTGCCCTTTGGGCTAACTCACTTATTTTAGAAGACGGTATATTTTAATATTTCCTTTAAATTAACCAGTACTGTTTTCTAAGCAGGCTAGAGATGATTGTGTCTGTTCTTGAGATTGCTGAGAAGGAAGCAGGCCTGCCATGGGCAGCACATTTATACACTCAAAAAGGTTTCAGAAAAACTAGGGCAAGTCTTTTACCAGACAATCGACCTCCCAAGTTCCTGTTTATAAAGAGGACTTAGGAGGCCAGGCACATTCGCAGCTCCTGGACTTAACCCAAGGCTGTATTCAGAGAAGCAAATCAGGGCAGGTGGTAGCAAGGCTTAGTACAGCTGCCCAGAACACAAGGCAGACAAGTGACCAGCTCCAGCTGGGATGACAGAGTTCATCAGAGAAGGTGGAAGACATCATTGGGGACCTGGTTTCACTGCAAGGACCACAGTAATTTCATGTTCACGCGGCTCGAAGTCAGAGGATTACTGAGGAGGGAAATGGGAATGCAGAAAGGATCCACAGTACTTCTGGGCACCTTGTGAGTGCTGAGACACCTTCAGAGGGAGGCACAGGGAAGAAGACCACACCAGGAACACATTTCTGCAACATCTTTCCAGCAGCACTACTTTCATTTTGCCAACTTTTCCCCCCATAGAGCCGGAGACTGAATCCAGAAGTCTCCGTACGCTAAGGCAAGTGCTGTACTACTGAACTACAATTCAAGCCCAAACACCACCACTTTCTTTAAAACAGAGCTCCATTTAATGGAAGTGGCTCCTCTGTGTAAAAATATCCTTCACAAGTCACTTAAATTGTAACAGGGTCTATTCCATTCATTAAAATGGCAACATATCAACAGGAAGGGAAAGGAAGATTGGAAAAACCACCTAAGAGGAAAGACCACTGCTAAATTATCCCTACTTCAAACCATATGGCGCTGGGGGCTTCTGCTGTAGGATAGAGCTGGGCCACTTAAGGAAAGCTACGCTGTCATCTGACTTCTATCTGAAGGCTCCTGGGATGCTGGATTTAGAGTCTGGCTACAGCTACCTGATAATAATCTGTGAGGATACAGTTGCTGAAACTCTAGAGTCCCAATTCTAGAAAATTAATAGAATAAACAACAGAAGCATCCTTCTCTTAAATATTACACTCTACGGAGTTCTTTTTTTAATAAGCTCAGATCTTTTTCCTAGACATTTAAGGCTACATTAATTCCCTCTTTCAGAGCATTTCTACCCGAGTGCAGACCAGCTCATCCCATGCCTCTGCTGCCCTTGACCTTGACTCTCCCCGTAACTCTAGACCTTGCAGAGCCTTTCCAGAGCTGGCCACAGGCTTGACCCCCTATTCCATGATCCAGCTAAGTAAGGAGAAAGTTACAGGTCTAGGCTAAAAGACTGGAGCAAAGGTACTACTCTCTGGTTCTTACCCCATCCATGGGCATGTGCCTACCTGGGGCTTGTCAGAAGGAAGGCTAGGATGCACACTTCTGTAGCCCTTGGCAGCAAGTGAAGAAGGTTGGGCATTTCCATTGGCATCAGCGCTGGAAGAAGGTCTCCATTCATCTGACAGACGAAAGAAACAAACCTTGTCACTCCCAGGGAGTATTTCCTGGCTCCTTGCAACTCAGGGGTCTCTGGTAGAAGGCAGGGATAGGCAAAATACAAGAGAAGCCATACCTGCTGAAGAATTCTCTGGCTCCAGAACTACATGTGAGGCAAAAGGGAGGAAAACAAAAAGAAAAGGAGGTAAACAGAAATAGTTACGTTTGCAGAAACAAGCATGAGCTACACAGAAGGATGAAAATCCAGCACCCCGCTGTCTGACACAAAATGCCCTCAGTCACGATGGCCTGATTACCATAGGAACCCACTCTAAACCATGATGTACTCACAGGCACTGACCTTTGAAAACACAAGGCTCACATTCACAGGAATGAAGTATCAATTGTTCCTTGACATTCTTATTTTACAGACAAAAAGGCAATAGAACTCTACTGTCCAGTTCCTACTCACTGGCTCTCAATCCCCTCTCCAAGCCTGCTGTGGGCTGAGAATGATCACTCCTCATGGGCAGACGGGCCTAAATGACCGCTCTGGAAGAGGAGGTGGCTAGGTCCCCTTCCCAGAGATGGTATTGCTATACTAGTGATAGAACATGATTTAGGCTCAGAAGTATTTGTTGCAATAGAATATTTTTTTAGTTCCTGCCTGTTTTTCTTCTTTCCATTAAATGAGCTCAAAATCTAATCACCTTTCCTGAGTGTTCATAGCATTAAAAGGCACCCTGATATCCCTTTAGGCTTCTCAGCCATTGCCTGACGCATTCCAAACTTTTCTAGACTTGGCCCAGCCAGCACCAGGAGGCAGGAGTGCAGCGGTTAAGTGATCAGCTGACAAGGCAGCTTGACTGCAATTCAATCCAGGCTATACCCCAAAGGGGCTCTGTGCCTCTGAGCAAGTCGTAAGCCTTGATTTGCCCATCTGAATAATGGGGATAATGATATGCTTGTTTCATTACTGTCATTTTCAAGAATTAAAAGATATAAAGTAGGTAAAAAGCTTAGCACAGTGCTTGTCAAAGCTCATAAGTCTTTGCTACTCATCATCTCTGAATTATCTACTGTCTCAATAATTCCCTATCCTACCTCTTGCCCAGGGGCCTTAAAAATCTTTTTCTATTAAGGGACAGATAATGAATATTCAGTTTTGTGGGCCGTATGGTCTCTATCACAATTATAGATCGAGCATCCCTAATTTGAAAATCTGAAGTGCCTCCAAATCCTAAACTTTTTAAGCACCAACATGGCAGCATAAATAGAAAACTCTATACCCTACTTCATGTGACAGGTTGCTGTAAAAAAAAAAGTGGATATACTAAAATATATTATATAAAATTAAGTTCTGAGACTGCAAGTATAGCTCAGTGGGAAAAGGGCTTGCTGAGCATGCACTAGGCCCTGGGTTCAATCCCCAGCACTAGATTAGGTGGTAGGTAGGTAGGTAGGTAGGTAGGTAGGCAGGCAGACAGACAGAAAGACAGACAGACAGACAGACAGACAGACAGACAGACAGATCAGACTGCCTGACCAACCTACCATTGGAAAAATCATAAAAATGATATTTCTAATTTTGAAAACTGTCTATATTATGAAGTACATGTAAAACATACATGAATTTCATAGGCATATATGGATTTTACCCTTAAAATATTTTACTATTTATATCCAAATTCTCCAAAAATTGGACAAAAAAATCTCAAATCCAAATTACTTTGGTCTCAGGTACTTTAAATAAGGGACATGCAACATGAATCTGACTCCATCATCACGGCATGGGAGCAGCTTCAGGTATTAATTAATGAGTGAGCATGGCTGTGCTACACACACACACACACACACACACACACACACAAATTGAAATTCATATAATTTCATATGGTATACAATGTCCTCCTCCTCCTTTTTTTTTTTTTTTTTTTGAGACAGGGTCTTGTTCTGTAGGCCAGGATAGTCCTGAACTCACTATGTAGTCCAAGCTGGCCTTGGACTCATGGAAATCCTCTTGCTTCAGCCTCCAAAGTGCTGGGATTACAGGTATGGACCACCACGCTCAGCTTTATGTGGTGCTGGGGAATCAAACTCAGGGCCTGTGCTTGCTAGGCAAGCACTTTAACTGCTGTGCCATTCCTCCAGCCCCTTCTTTTAAATGTTCTTTCAACTACTTAAAAATAAAATAATTCCTGGCTCACAGCCTGTACAAACACATGCATGGGCTGCATTTTATTTAAGGCTCTGGTGTCTAACCCCTAATATAGCCAATCCTTTAACTTCCTGCTTCTCCTTGTCTATGTCTTGTCTGACCCTAGGTAGAGACACACAGAGGAGACAGATACTGCAGTTCTCACCCCACAAACCCAGAGTGCAATGTGAGTCCTTCATGGACCAGCAATGGACTTTCTAAATTTCAACTTGAGATGTGCAAACATTTGCTGAACACTTTCCAAGTTTCAGAAACTCATACATGTATACACTTACCATTTAATCTAGTGTGCATGCCACCTCTGAGATAGGTAATCACCCTACTTCGTGGGCTGGACACAGAGAGGCCTACAAGGCAGTAAGCCCAGGACTCCAGGACCCAAATGCAACACCCTGCCCACCCCTCAAAGATGACAACTATACTATCAGCCACCACTTAAAAGCTACATTCCAGGGAGATGGTAGGATACAAAAGGTGTCAGGGGGAAAGGCAAGGCATGGAAAAAAGTTTTGCACGACATGCATCCATCCATAGCAGAGGTCTAGCTGCCTTAGCATCTGAGAGAGCACTCATTAAAGGAGTTTGCCAGAACCCACTTCCAGCATTTCTGATTCAAAAGGTGCAAAGTGAGGCCTAAGAAACTATATTTTATAGCAAGTTCCCAGTGATGCTGAGGCTGGTGGTCCACAACCTACAATTTGATATGGGCACAATCAAAAATATCATTATTGTAGAAAACTCTGTTTTTCTCCTCCCCACTCCAAAAGATAAAGTTTTGATAAGGTAACTCAGTCATGTACTGTTTTAATGAGCTGCTAGTTACATTTCTATTGCTCCCTGACAGATAATTCATGGCTATTTGTCTGATAATGACAAAGTTGGGAAACGTGTGAGCCTTGTATTTTGTTCACATTATTGCAAGGGACTGGCTTGTGGGACCAGTTTGTTAACTACACTAAATTTCTCTTTTCTCATCTATAAAATACTATATTTTGCTGAAACATTCCTCACAGGCCTGCCAAAGAACCAGAAATCAGGTGACTGGCTCAGGGAAAGCTTCACACGTTGTAACAATGATTCCTGGTCCTCCCTCCCTCAGTCACTGTCACTATTTCATCTTATTTCCTAAGCTGCTACTTATAATCCCAACTGGGCAAGTCATCTGGCCTCTCTGCTTCCCACCCAGGAAGAAGGATGACTACCTCATTCTTCAAATGTATTAAGTTCTTCAAACACCTAAATGTCAACAGGTCCTGAGCGAGGGCCTGTTCAATGAAGAACATAAACTGCACATGGATTTGCACATGGATTTGGGGACACATTATTTTGACCACTCTTTGGCTTCTAGTTGGGTTGTTCTATTCAAGTGGTACTGGCAAACATATGTGTCATGGAACTGTGTCCTTCCAAGCCTCTAGGTATCCTAAAGAAATCACCACTTTGGCATTCAACTGCCTTCTGCAAGTCTTCATTTCGCTTTATTAACTGCAAATATTAACAAACAACCTAGGTCATTTGCAAAGTGGTCATCACAGATCTCTTGATTCATAAGGAATAACAAAGTATATGGCATAAAGTATGTGTTTTATAAAACTGGAGTCTACATGTAAGGTGAAAAACTCCCTGTAGACATACACAAGGGTCATTGATCTCTACCTTTTGATTAATAGTTTCAAAAGAATAACAGCCTTGGGGATCGACCCGTTTTTGCTTTTCATTCGAAATCTTTAAGTTGTTTCCCTTACCCTGACTCAAAAGGGCAGCTCTGAGGATCTCCTTAAGTGATCTCTCCTCTGTACTGAAGGAGAGCTGCACTTCTGACGTCTCATCAGCCTTCATCTGCTACCTTGTCCTCGGAACCTGGAGGGCTGATAGCTGCCCAGGGCCAACTGTGCCTGAGTGTGTGGGATGAAATTTTACATACACAATCATCAATTATTAACTGCTGACTGAAGAGACTGTTAAAATGTTTCTTTCAATAAATGTTACCTTGCAACTCCCCAGATGGAAGAGAAAGGGAAGCTGGCCCCTAGCAGATTCTGCAGACCTGGAGAGACCTATCTTTTGTGCAAAGACTTTATTTTGCCTTGTCTCTCTTTTTTTTTTTTTCATCTGCTATTTATAATCTTTTTTGTATTGTGGTTGCAAACCTCCTGCTATTTTCTTTCATATCATTCTGTGTTAGCTTCATTTTGCTGTGTTCTAATGGGTGTGTGTTTTCATTGAGTTAGTCATATGTGTTCTAGTATTATACTCAAGAGGTACATGACAGATGTTAAAAGCAGGTCTACATGTGCTCCAAATTTTATCTTTTATTTATGCTGTATATTAGAACAATCCAACTTTATCTTTAAAAAGGTGTGGCCTTTGCCCTCTACTTCTAGGAGGTAATGTTAATATCGCACCTGACAAGAACACCTTTCCTTATCAGGGGGCTTTGAGCCACACCAATAACATGATCTGGGGTAGAAGCTTTGAGGCAACAGGGGCTCTACTTCCTACTTGAATGGGAACTGCTGATGGATAGGAGGCATGTCTGTGTGTTGAAGCTCCAGTACACAAATACCTGAGTAAACTTCCTGAGCAAACTGTCAGTCACTGATGGTGGGAAACAAAGACAATGGGAACCTCTGCTATTCCCTAGACTCCACATCATGCATTTCTTCTCTTGGCTGATTTTAATCTCTATCCTCTCCCCATAATAAACAACAGCTATAACATCTTTTAGTGAGTTATAGGGGCCCTGCTAGCATTATCATTGAATTGGAATGTAGTTTTTGGAATCACCAGGATTTTCCATTGAGTATGAGAAGTAAAAGTGCTACTTACGAGGACTTTGTCCCTTTAACGTTTCAGTTGACTGTAATTTTCACACATGTATTTTTTTTTACAAAGCCTCTAATTTAATGAAGTTTCCTAGAACATACATTTATAACTGCTTCAATGTCTATTTCTTTATATGTTGTTATTACTGTCGATCTGGAGATCAAATAAGAGAATCAAACCAGAGGAAACGAGCTGATTGTAGATCCAAGAATGTTTACATCCAAAGTCAACTTTGCAGTGAAGAATCAAGCCGTAAAGGCTGGAATGGTGGCACAAAATGAACAAGATGTAATGGCTAAACTGGCCCTTGGCAGTCAAGTTGGAACATAGTAGATGATGTATGAAACCATAAGGTCTTCAGGCTACCAGAGAGGAACTCAGTACTGCGTCCACCACCATTTCAGGATGTCTCTTCTTGAGTAAAAATATCAGGGTTCAGAACACTTGTGAACCAGTATGGTCAACACCCAGACCTGGCCCCATAGTGAGTTAAAGAAACAAACATAAAATAATGCAGCTTCTCCCAGAAGCAGAGTCAGTTCTAGGATTACTGCCTTTCTTTTCAGACAGTTAGAACCCAAAACTCAGCATTCACACTCAGAGATGAGAAGATTGAACCAGAAACTGAAGTCCAACTACCAATCAAAAGCAAGAGTCGAGGAAAAGGCTTTAGGCTGGGTATCCTTCAAGGTTCCCCCTGTCATTCCACCTCAAAGGGTATCTCCCTCCCCTGAAAGTTCACTCAGATGCAAATGGCCCCCAAATCTGTACAATGAACTCTTAAGTCTCCAAATGCTCATCAGAAAGTTTCTCCTAGTAGTTTCTTCCTCGCCAAGAAACTCAACATGCCTAAAAATGGAATGCAACTTTCAAGGCCCTTCACAAGACTCCCAATTCTGTGAATGACTCAATTATCATCCTAGAAAGCCAAAGACATTTCCTGGTCAGCATGGAGTCCTGTCTCTCACCAAGCCCTGTTACTTCATTCTCCCAAAGCACTTTTTCCTGGTCTCTGTCCCCAGTGCTATCATGCCTGGCCTAGGACCTTGTGGCTTCAAAATTAGATTGTCTCAAATGTTTACTAGGCCTCCTTACCTACAGTAAGTACAGTAATTACCATTTAAGAACACTTATAATGGACCTGCCTCTGTACTGAATGCTTAATATGAAAGAGCTCATTACACCTCAACCATTCCATAATGATCTTCTCCATTTTACGTAAGAAGAAACCGAACTTCTTCAAGGTTGGCTAATTTGTTCACATGACAAAGACAGCAAAGATAGCTGAGCCTGACAGAGCACTGTGTGACTCTAGAGCTATACACTACCTCTTCCAGGATGAAAGAGCTGGATAAAGAACTGAGAATGGGATGCATCTGAACTGTGACCAAATAAATAATCAGAAACTTGCAGGGCTATAGAGAGGAAATAAGGTGGCAAATACTGTGGACAGTTGGGGGACAGATGCTGGTATAAGGCTGGCCCTGGTATAAGGAAGGAAGCTGGACACCATCTAACATTATCTACAAAAGCCTTGGGAGTAGGAAGCAGGTCAGTCCTTGCCAAAAGCCTTTCATTGTCGCACACTCAGGCTGGACGTGGCTATCTGCAAATACAGCTGAGTGCTTTCGCAAGGCCAGGCAAAGGACGGGGCTCCAGTCCCTGGGACAGGACTAGTCTGGGGTGGAGAAGCTCGTTGCCTTGTCAGGTTCCCTAAGGAGGGAGTAGACAGGAGTGACAGAAAGGCGGGGAGGCACACTGACACAGCCAGGATCCACAGCCAGCAGATGGCGGCCAGTAGATAATATGATAGGAGCAGAAGTCCTCTGTTCCTAAATGTCCCAGCTGCATGGTCATATCCTTACTCCAGCCGACTTTGTGCTTTTAACAAGGGTTTGTAGCTGGTTTTGTTTTGGTTCCTACACTCAAACACAGCTTGCTCCTTGCCACCCAACTTCTTCGATTGTACAATCTTAAATTTAACCCCAGTCAATGAGGTTCTGTTTCTTAATTCAAAACCTACCAGTCATCATCAATCATAAAGCATTTTGGAACTTTTAGAAAGACTTGGAAAACATCTTGCATAAGCCCTTCAGGCTTCATATGAGCTTCAAAGCCACTGTAACGTCCAGCCATCCGCAGACCACAAGCCCAGGCCTGGCTCCTCTGCATTTCACGCTCACCCAGGCATCCAGAATTACTCTTTCTCCTTTTCTCTCTCCTTCTCTCCAAGCCTCAGCACAGTCCCAGTGACTTGCTCAGCACGAGGCATGTGGATGATGCTGAAAGAGCATATGCTCACCTGAATTCAATGACTTCAGCTTTTTGGAAGAAATACTAAGATTTCCTAAGATGAATTTACTGTAAGGTGGGCATATTTAATATCTCATAATTCTTCCATGTATTTGCGTTTTGAAATAATCAGGTGAGGATTTGGTGAAAAGGATTTGGTTAAACCTCTTCTCACCAAAGTTATTCTGTAGGAAGTGGATAAGATGCAGAATGATCCTAGGACAAGAGATCACTTCTTAGATGCCTCAAGTCCACATGGAGTTATGTGGACCAGCCTACTGTCCAGGATGTAGAGCAGCTTTCGTGCTCTACACTGTTGTGCACTGTAACCACTAGAGGGAGCTCAATGCTTTCCTCTCCTGCAACATCTCCATGGCCTAAGGAGGACAGACCCAGTTTAAGTCATTTTACAAGGCCATGGGGCTGCAGTATGGCTTTTCTCTTTGAATGGTTGGTCCCTTCAGATTCTCTCTTCCCTATATGTCTTCCAGATTTGGGGCTGCATCTTCCAAATTGGGCTCAGAGAGGCCGGTTTGGGGAAAGAATCAATTTTTACCCTCTCTCCTTATGCCATGCTTTGCCAGAGTAGAAAGTAGTAAACTACAACACGTCAGAAATCAGCTGTGGGCTCAGGAGTACAGGACAAGAAAGCTACTGTGTCAGCCTTTAGTATTACAGGCTGCTCAGGCCTTTCCTGTGCCTACAGACAAATAATCCCCCACAGCGACCAACATGACCAATGAGTGGCTTGTCCCTCATACCATCTCATCCTACCTCATTCCACTTTATCACAACACACACCTCTTACTGTACCAGAAGGACTTATGGGCCCAACTTCCTTCCCTCTCTAGTTCTAAAGGAGTAATCAGAACCTCAGTTTACTTTCTCTCTGCATTTCTTTCAAGTTAAAAAAAAAAAGGCCCGTCCTCTTTAGCAATCTTCAAATGTCGTCCCTGGGCCAGAAGCGTCAGCATGACCTACGATCCTGTCACAAATGCAAAACCACAGACCTACAAGCAGAAATCACAAACTTTAAAACTCTGGGCTGGGGTCCAAAACCTGCCTTTTTACTCCAGGTGATACAGTGTCCATAAAAACTGCAGCACAACAGAGTAAGAGGAACCTGCCCTGCGCCTCAGCTAAGTGAGCCCCTGGAGCCACCAAGTCAGCATTACTAAGCCCCAGAACTCTTGAGCTGCGGAGAGTCCTTTCCAGAGAGGCCAAATAGCCCTAATCCTAATCTAGTAACAGCAGCTAATATCTAACATTTTACACCAAGCCAGAGACCTGGAGTAAAACACTCACATCCTTCTTCCTTCCAATAATCCTTCCTGTGTGGCATGTACAATGATGAACCCTATTCTTCAGATGAAATCATTAGCGTTGAGAAAGAGTAACATGCCTGAGATTGTACAGCCACCAGGTGGAAGGCAGGATATGAACACGGATCTGCCAGGGATATACTAAGGTTCTGGGTATTAAAGAGCATGTCTGGCACATGCTAAATGAAGCACTAAGTACCTGAGTTCAATTACCCAGCACCACATAAACCAGGCATAGTGGCGCATGTCTGTAATCCCAGCACTCTGGAGGCTGAGGCAGGAGGATTGCCATGAGTCCAAGGCCAGCCTGGGCTCCAAAGTGAGTTCAGGACCAGCCTGGGCTACAGAGTGAGACCCTGTCTCAAAATAAAATAAAATAAAATCTAAAAAAAAAAAAAAAAAAACCATTAACAAAGAGCTCCCCTTCAAGGGTAAAGGTGGGTAAGGGTGGGTAGAAGGATCTCACACGGGCATCTCTCTTGATTCTGCTTCCTCTGCTGCCAGGCCTGAGCCTCAACACTTCTGCTTTCCCTATCATTTGACCTCCCTTGGCTTTTTCTCCAGCCAAGTCTTCCCAGGCAGATAACGCCCAACCTTGGTAGTTGAATAAGTTCAGGAAAATCCAACATCCAGGGGCTCTTACCATGTGTTCCCCAGGCCCTACGGGGAACACATGAATATCCACACAAAAACAGTCTATAAAGCACAGACCAGTGTAATAGGACCCTCTGCTCAAATGAAGTGGAGTTCACTGCTATGCCCTCACCCAAAGCATGTGACTACTTGTCAATCCGTGGCTTAGACCACTACCTATCACAGGAAGGACAGGAGCCAAATGTCCCAGGGGCCCCTGAGAGACTCAGGAGGTGGCAGAAGCATTTACACACACATGAGCAAAACCAGGACATGGTTTTGCACCCACACAACTCTCCAGTCTCAGGGGTAACATACCTGGCTTACTTCCATGTTGTGGCGTTTCCTGGGGGCTTGCAGGGCTACTGGTTGGGATTTCCCTATAGGAGGATGAGGCTCGGAGAGTCACAGCTCCTTTCCCAGTACAGATTTTAGTAGGGTCCATATCTGAAAAGACAAATCCAAAAGAGAAGACTGAATCCAAGACTCCTGAGGAATTTAAAAAGAGAGTTAGTGATCGTATTGTTATGGCTGGTGAATGAGATGAACCTGGTTATAGCTACATGTAACCTTCAAATGTTGGCAGCCAAGGAAAATTAATCTGTGGGAGGTAGAGAGGGACAAGTCAAACTATTTTCAGAGGTTTATCACGCACCATGATATTAGAGGAAAATGGAGGCAACGGTGAGTTCTGCGTAAATATGTGAGTTACAGTATCAAGCTCAAAATGAAAGCAGGGTTATGCCTTTTCCTAAATGAAGTTTAGGTTGGAGTGTAGACTTCTGGCCAATTAGTAACACATGGTTCAAGAAAAGACGTTATGAAAGATCTCTCAAGCAACCAAACCATCTTCCTCACCAAGAGCAAGCTGTCAAAACAGGGAGTTAGGGGGATGTTTTGAGGAGGATCACTGCTCCTTGGAGCTCTCCAAGGGAAAGAGGAAAAGCAAACCTCCCTGTATCAGTCAAGAACGCCCCCCCCCCACCAAAAAAAAGAGACAGAAGGATATACTTCATTTTCTAAATGCAATGACAATCACTGAGAGAAAGATGATCAAAAGGGCTCAATTCTCCAATGACAGCATGCCCCATCTTCACCAGGGCCTAACAACAGGCCCACAATGTCACTGAAAATTCCTTTAAGAAAGACTTAAAAATACAGGAGTCCCCTTCTCCAAAAGAAATGTGTCCTAAGACCCTCAATAGATGTCTGAGCCCACACAGTATTGACCCTGATACATGCTTTGTTCTTCCCTATACTTATATACCCATGATAAAGCTAAATTTATAAATAAGTACAGTAAGAGATCAATAACTATAACAATCAAATAGATAAATTATAACCACATACCATAATAAAGTTATTTAAAAATCTAAGAATTATTTATTTTTTGAATTTTCCATTTAATATTTTTGGGCCATCACTGACCATGGGTAAGTGAAAACACAGAAAATAAAACTGTGGTTAAGGAGACTATTATAAGCTTCAAAAGATCCAGATGCCCATCCTCCTAGAAAATCAGTAACAAGGAGACTAGAAACCAGTGCAGATACCACAATTCTAGAAGGCACATGGACCAAGTGTTTCTTCATGGGCAGCTGAACTGAGTTAAAAATCAACACTTATTTAGGGTTGGATGGGTTCCCCCATCCCAAATTACTTACTGTGTAGGTCACTGACCTAAAATTACCACAATTAGAACTACGGGTTAAAGCTCAGAGTGCACATCTGGACAGGATGTGGGCTAGCACTGTCCCGCTCTTCTCCTTCCTGTCCTAAGGTAGTGGAAAGAAAAACTTCTTCTCTCCTTTCCTTCTAAGAACTATCACTAGTGCTTCAGAGGAAGAAAGATCTAACCTTTGAGAAATCAAAGCACTGAACCCAAACACGTGGCAGTGCAGGCAGCAGCCGTCCAGGGCACCTGACTTGTCCACCCTGTGCAGAGGGTAAGGAATGTCACAAAAATTATTGGAAAAACTGGCTCATGGTCATTTCCAAAAGATGAGAGGCAAAGTGACAAACCTACAGGTTCCTGAGCACACACTAGACTTACCCAACTTCTGAAAGTACCGTGAGATAAAGCACTGCCTAAGCTTGCCCAGCCTCACTTTGTAGAACAGCTTTCCCACCCCTAGGAGAGGTGGGAAGTTACCACAGGTAAAACTGGGGCAAGAGGAGAAAAGTAAAGGTTTCTGGGCCAGATTAATTCTTAGAAACATTGAAGATTTTTACTAAAATCCTAGGAATTGCAAACCTCTAGAGAGAGCCTAGAAAGTCTGCGTAGAACCACTCCAGTGTGAACGTTCAGCCTCTAGACGAAGCCTTTGCCTCAAGAGGAAAGGCCAAGGCCAATGTCTGTTCCCCCGCACCCCACTCCCTCACTGGCTCCCAGAAGCATACACACACTCACATACACATACAGCGGAAAAAGGAAACAAGCTGAGGAAGAGGGAGGAACACCTCCTACACATGCAAGAATTAAGCCTCAGCATGTGTATTAAAGAAAAAGAAAACATGCACGATCTAACAGTTAAAAAGAAAGGAAACCAACCCAAGGTGAGATACCTGGAGGGAGGACTAGGCCTGAAGCGTTTTTCACTGTCTTCACAGGAATTATTTTAACAGCAGAAATAGAGCGAGCACGTAAAGAGTCGGCAGTTGCTGAAAACACAAAAGGGTAAATGGTGCATCCAGAATGAACCTTTGGGAAACGCTTAGGCAGTTGAGGAACCAAGCAGGGACAATAGGAGGAAGTCGCCTACACCAAAAGAACAATACAAACAGCAATAGATGCGGGAATTAAAAATAGCCTGCTTTCTCTCTTTAGAGTTCTGGGCCAAGACAGCAGAAGCCATCCTCCAACCATCACTCAAATACAGTTGGTCAGTGGTTATTGGTACATCCTGCCACACTAGGAGCTTGCCAAAACTCTGGACAAAGAGATGTACAGAGACACAGATGGCCTGGCAAATAGAGGAAAGGGAGTGCAAGCCGGGGCCCCTTGGGAGAATGCCAGGTCGTCTGCCCTGTAACAAGGGCTCCAAGGAGAGGGCTATGGTTCAAAGGCTTCAAATGAATGAAGGAAGAAAAGAAACAAGTACATGAGTTGCCGGGTCCCTTTTACCATCAAAAATGCTTCCCCTAAATCATAACTCCTAGGGTCCTATGCCTACTCTGATAATCATAGCCCTGTGGTCCTAAGCAAATCAGAACCCCCATCTATCAGGAAGCAGATGGTCTTGTTTAAACCCACCTTCTTCTGGGAGAGAGGTGCCAAGTGGTCAAGTGCACTCTAAGACTCTGAGTAGCACCCTGGAACACAGCCTAGGGTCTGACACCTGGGTGAGCTACAGCATAGCAGGGACCACTGCCTAAGATGTGAGGAAGGCTGACGTCAAGTCCACGGGATTGTGTTTGCCTATCTACCGGCCCCAGAGCTCCCTGCCTGCCCAGACTCTAATCTCAACAGCGAGCACATTTCTAAGCCTCTCGGAAGGCTCCCTAGTCTCTGTCTTAAATGGCAGCAGACAAAAACAAAAGATGGCAGCTCTTGTCCAATGGTGTCAAGGTCACAAGTGCTGCCCAAAGCCTCAGGGCCCCAGAACCACAGAAGAGCAGGAAGTAAGAATGAGGGGAAGTAAGAATGTACCACTGGTGACACTATTAAAAGGGTAGGAGACAGGGTGGAAGGCCTCTCAGTGGCAGGCAGCTTACTTCCCCACCCCTCACACAGCAGCTTTACAAGTCATATGGCAGTCATGTGGTATAACAAGTTAATAACAATGATACGGCACATATTAAGATACAAACCAGCTTTCACAGCACTCCTATTGACTGCACCTTATGACAAACTGAGAGATTGGCTGAGCGGGAGATTTTTGTTACCTTTGCATTGGAAGAAGCAAGAGACTTTGGCCACTGGCTCCTTGACTTCCATAGGCCATTTGATGATCTCCAGGTTATACCTGGCCTGCTCGCTTCCAGCCGAAGTTCTAACTTAGGCAAAAGTAGAACTCACCCCTCCTCCTACCTGGATCAATAAACTCTGTTCCCGTAAATTCACTTCCCCCCCACCCCATTTTATTGATATGGATAAGTGCAAAATTTAAGGTTTACATTGGTTTTGGGTATATTGTGCAAATATATATCTAGTCAAGGAAGCAACAACAGAACCCCCCCTTTTCCTTATGCTCTTCATTGGATGTTTAAACACTCCCTTGCAGCCACTGCAGAGGCACTGCTCAGCGATATTCCTGAAGTGAAATGTAACCAAGATTGCTCAAGACCCCAACAACAAAGCAGACTCACTTCTCTTCTTCCATGAAGAAGTACAGCCAGTCAGGCAGCCACGGAAAAATGGGAAAGCAGGGAGACAGCTGCCGCCTTTGAGGACCCCACACCCCCATCTCCTGCTCTTGTGCCTTCCCTCCTCAGGGGTTTTCTTCTGAGTTCTCACTTTGCCTTATCTCAAAAGGAATACTTGGCTGTACCAGATGGGAGTAACAAAGGCCAAACATGACAAATTCTCCATAATTATTCAAGATACATTGCATTTTGACATATATGTCTTGTGCCGGGATTTCTGCCCTTCCTCTTTGATACTGTAACATAAAGCTGGATGGACATTCACAAAATCACTGGCACCCAGGATGGGAAGCGGGAATACATATTGTAGAATACCAGACACTCTCATGCTGTAAGTAACAGAGCTCGTACCCTCAAAGGTAAATGGCCTCCCAAGAGGTCTGTGTTTGAGAGGAGCAGCAGTAGGGCTGGATCACCATCTCATATTCCAACTTGACGGCCTGGCCTCTCGTAGTGCAAAAGAGGTGCTGGGGGTCCTGCTGCCAGCTTGTGTGGGCAGCCACAGTGAGCAGGCAGGGGTGAAAGGCTCCTGGGCAACCAGGACCCCAAAGGTCATTTTTTCCTGTCATTTACTTTACATTTAAGCCTTCTGTCCTAAAATATTCTTTAACTGAAAATAAGAGGGCTGGGAATGCAGCTCAGTGGTAGAACAGTTAGTTGCCTAGCATGCCTGAGGCCCTGAGACTAATTCCCAACACGGCAAAATAACAATAAAGTCTAAAAATATAAGAGGATGTGCATGATACTGTTGTCACAGAAATAATATCTTTTAACAATTTAGTCTGGGAGGGCTGTAAATGTACCCCTATTTATTACACGTGCTGCTGAAATGCGGATCCAGGAGATTCCAGTTGATGAATGCCATTTGTACCAGAACTGATGGATCCCTTGGTCCAGTATTTGACCCATTGTTCACAGCATTCTTGTTGGCCAGGGACAGTTTGCAATATGTGATCTTCCATTAGGGAAGTGGCAGACTCAGACCTACGTGGAACAAGAACACGTCCCAATGGCTTGGAAAGTCAGAGCAGGGACCAGATTTCCAGTTCATAGCCAGATTAGGCCAATGATGCTTTCCCTGTGGAGATGAAATGGTCCCAGCTCAAAATACTCAGTATCAAATCACACTTCTCTTGAAGAGCCTTACCTTTGTCTTGCCCATTGCTGCCAGGTGACAAGCCGTTCATAACGGCTCTGGAAGTACCAGCATCACATTCTGAAAGAAAGAAAGAAAACATGAGGCTTGGGGACTATAGTTCTTCAATGTCTACCTAGTGCCATGGGTCGCAATTGCTGGGGGTAGAGTCAAGACACAGAGGTGTCCTGCCCGTATAGTAGTCCCTGGAGTGGTTCCATCTACCACCTGTACACACATCCCATCAACTTTCTCAAGCCTGTAATGCATACTATCAGGAATCATGACAAGTTCTGAGAATGCCAGGCAAAAGCTATTCAGGGATGGGAAGTGAGTTGTGGGTGATATAAATTCTCTTCTCTTATTGGTACAGCCTCCTTTTTGACACTAAAAACAAAACAAACAAAAAACAATCTTCCTGACTCCCTCTAAACAGCATCTCCTGTCTTCCCACTCAGAGCCTAGCTCAGACCCTTTGCATCCAGAGTGCAGCATGTCAGACAGCTGGGACAGAAAGCTAAGGCCCCTGACACTTTTCCTCACCTTGTCCATGTCCACTTGTCAAAGTCATGCTCTCCTCTCCATAAAGTTTCTTTAGATGCTGCCCCTCCTCACCACTCCAATTCTGCCCTTATGCCATGGTCCCAGAAAGGGCTGGGGCCCTGCCTACTACCTGCCTGCTTTTGTCCCTTCTCTGCTCTAGCCCTCGCCTGTACCGAGAGCACTTTCTAGACCCTGACCTAACCTCGGCCCTCCCTGCATTTGAACCACAGGTGGAAGCAGCGGCATGATTCTCTAAGCCCACTTGCTTGACATATACTGTATTTCCCCTTAGATTTGAAAATTAAATTGGAGGATTTAGTCTGTCGATTCAACCACATACAGTATTATTTCCATGAGGAAAAATGTATTCCAAGTTCCCAAAAGTATACAAAAGACTGGGATATAATTTTTTAGTACATAGGATGACCTATATCTTCAATTTCAATTAATCAATTGATATTCTTGATCATTAAACATGAACCAATCTACCCACAAGTTCTAGGAGCCACCACCTACTCAGGGGACAGAGCCTAAGCAACAGACAGTGGAGCTGAGGCTCTTGCCCACCACCAGCAGGGCCTTTGCCAGCTACATTTCTCTCATCATTCCTGCCACATTGGTCTCAACCCTGAGTGTCAGAGACTTTCAGACCTCTGGGCCTTGGTTCCTATGAAGCCTTTGGTCAGAAATGCCTCCTCTCCTCTTCTAACCTTGGGAAAATATTATGCATCTAGGGACTCACCTTAAATGTTATTTCCTCTGTACCACTTGACAATGTCCTGAAGTCTGCTCAGCCACAGATAACACGAGACTCTCTGATCACTGGCAGATGAAGCCCCACCAGCTCTCCATCACAAAATATGGCAGGCCAAAGAAAACAGGTGGGCAGGTAGACCCTGATACCCTGAGACATATGGCCACTGTGCTTAAGGGACCTTGACAGCAAAGAGCCAACCAAGCTACAATTGTAACTATAGTTTTCAACACCTATTCGCCAGCTCCAGAGGATCCACATTCAGCATTCCACAATATCTCAGTTTAGGGTCCACTACTCTCATTTTATCCTATAGACCAAGTCCTCCGGAACTAGAAGTTAGAAACTGCTGTTCCACAGAAAAGAAATCTGAAGCTCAGGAAGAATGCCAGACCTACCCAAGATCACTGCACTGAGGCGGGAACTGCCCCAGCTCACGGCTTATCTTCTTCCTCCCAACTGTGGTAAATATTTTGGTTTCCTGATTTGTTATATGTTCTGTTTCCCCAGATACTGGGAGCCCCAGTGGTACATCAGGCTGAGATGAAGCCACCGTACTGAGGCACTTCAAAATCAGCCTGCCTCAATCTGGATGCCTGACATAAACCACATGGACTGGCCAGCCTGGCTACTGCCCGTGCCATTCATTAGCAGGGCTTTGGCCCCTCCCCAATCACTCAGACTTCCACATCTCTAGCCTCTGGATTTAACCATTTACATCACCAGCATCCATCTGAGAGGAAGGCTCATTCTTCTGGATGCCAAGTTTCCCCAAACTCTCATAAATGGGATGGGTGTAAGGACAGCACTGACAGGAAGGCTAGAAGTCTATGAAGAAATACCACAAGGTCCATCACTGCACCATCTGCTCTATATCCTTTCCCATGCACCTGCCCCAGTTCTGCTTGATCACATTCCTTAGGGATTGTTGCCCTTTTCCGGGGCCTCCCTGGGCACCACTACCAGCCCAAACCCAAGCCCTGCTCTCCCCTCTGACTCTCTTGCTCCCCTTCTTTCGCTCCTTCCTCCCTCCTTCTAGCTTTTTGTGGTACTTGAGATTTCAGAGTGTTCACATGCAGCTACATCCTCTGCCTTTAAAAAAAAAATTATTTTGAAGCCGAATCTCCATAAGTCACTAAGTTGCCAATGCTGGATTCAAACCTGTGGTCTTCTGACCCCAGCCTTCTAGACTGCTGGGATTACAAGCATGCACCACCACACCCATTTCTTTCTTTTTCTTTCTTTCTTTTGTAACATAACAACCAAACTGAAAGAAATTCTGAAGGAAGTGTTTAAAAATCAACAAACCCATCACCTCTAGCCTACGCCTCTGCAGCAGCCTGCGTTTCCCTCCACTGCACTGCTTGGTAGATGGGTGATCCCAGATGGGCTGTTCACCCCTTACAGCTCAGTGGCCCTATCTGCATAACAAAGGTAATAAGCCAGGCCCTGATTTGGGGATGTCCAAGAGAATGAGGTAAGACCAGGCAGGTGAAGCATTTCCCTCAGTGACTGCCAGCCCAGTTCAAACTTGTTAAGTAAAAAGAACACATCACTTTCAAGCTGTCATTTCTGACAAAGATGTAAACCATTTTTCCATGTAGTTCCAAACTTCCCAATGATCACTTTTAATATTCTACCAAGTAAATACTCATTCTCCACCTACATGGAATGATGTTTTTGTTTCCTTCAAATTAAGCTAAAACTCTCCAAGACAGATTATTAGGTCAAAGAACCTAAGCGTTGGATTCCCAGGCAACACCTCCTTCCAGCACTGCCCCGACGGCCCTTGGGAGATCTTGAGAAGTCTACCTCCCAAGGTGCTACCACACCTTCCCTCACTCCTCTTGCCTTTATGAGTATCAGGGACAGCCACAGCAACTCAGGCTAGCCCTGATGTTAGAAGAGCAAAGAAAGTTGGGTGGCAGAATAAAAGTTTAAAATTAATTAAATAAATAAAAAGGCCTCAGCCTATTTTAAAAAACAAGACAAAATGCCAACAAACCAAAAAAAAAAAAAAAAAAAAAAAAGTTTACAAAGCAGCCCTGGAGTCTACTTAAAAGGGAAAAGAGCAAATGCACTCTAGAACCAAAGCCAAATCTTTCTCTTTGCAAAGAGGAACTTTGGGCGCATTAACAGCAAGAACCCAGGGATGAAACCCTCACCACGTCTTCAGCACAATGCTGTGTGCTCTAAGAGAACTGCCTCCCTCCAGCCTCATAAAATCTCAACAGACTGGCACTTTCGCTTTCATGTCCATTTTCCAGAGCAGCATCTACCACAGGCCCACAGCTATACAAGAAGTCCTTGATAAGGCCAGGCCCTGGGTGGTTCTGAGCTGCTCCACCCTACACCTTTCTCAGTCCAAACCACACACGTTCCTTCGCAGCTCAGGACTTGGCACTGCAGGTAAATAAGCAGGAAAGGCTTGCTTTTCATCTACGGAGTTCTCCATTAATTACTCGTGAAATAATGCAGGACTCAGAGCTTTGAATGAACTATGCTTATGGTCACCTATCTATTTATACCCTGTCCTACCTGCAGGTCCCGGGAGGTTCCAAGGTGTGGTCAGCAGCCCAAAGTGGGTAGAAACTCCCCTACCTCCACCACGATTCTAGGCTAGAACACTGACAACTATCTGCACAATTAGAAGGGATCTGTTCCCTTCTCTGTCTTTCCCGGCTCATGCTCTCCATCCAGTCCAAAACTAAAAATACTCAAAACTAGTCATTTGTTTAGGTCTTTTGTCTTTTACTACCAAAGGCATAACAAAAAGGAGAGTAAACTATTCTACTAGCTGGGATATCTAAGTATTAGATGCATTCTCACTATGGTCTATCTATGGACTTACTGCAGCCAACAAGGAGGTTGTGTGTGTGTGTGTGTTTGTGTATCTCTCCCTCTCTCTCTCTCCCCCCCCTCTCTCTCTCTCTCTCTCTCTATATATATATATATATACCAAAATTTATCAACTTGTATACTTAAAATATCTGTATTTTATTATATGCCAGTTATAGTTCACTAAAAGGAAAGACCATTGAAAAGTTTAGAGCACAGTATAAATACAGTTCTTAACAGATATTACACACAAAAAAAGTCACTAACAATGTGAGTGGTGACTTAAGACAAATCATCAACAATGAAGGCAGTAATGATAAAACAAAGCATTGATTTCTTATTTTTTGAATCCTGGTTCTCACCCTGAGATTCAAAAAATAAAAAAATAAAATGTTGCCATGGCCCTGACAGCATATGGGCAATCTGGGTAAATTGCCCAGTTTTGTAGATTTGAGAAGAGAAAGGCAGGACTTAAATGGCTTACCAGAGCTCATGGTAGTACCAGGACAAGTCTTCTGCAACCGGGACTCCAAACTACTCTGTAGAAAAACAAACACCACACAATGGAATCAATGAATGACAGGTTCAAGACAAATACCTAAGGTTAGCATTAAAAATGCGAACACCATAACCTCTGGCATAACAGAGCTGAACTGAGAGACTTTTGGCCAGATATCTGGTTCACAGCTGGCCACACACGTTCTTGATCTTGAGTACATCACTTAACCTCCTAGCCTCATTCTGGGTTTAGATGTTATCCCAGATCTCTTCTACCTCTAAGTCTACTAAAAACCTCCAATTACTAGAGTTGTAAGAGGATGGTAAATGAATAGAAAATACACGTTAAGAGCAAGAAGCAAAATCATAAAACAAATTGATCACAGATTAATGATAGTGAATTCCCAGACAGAGCTAAAATGTTCTAAATGATTTAAGTATGCTAATCCACTGCTCCTCCCAAGAGCCCTGTGAGGTAAGCATTAATGTAGTGGGAGCTGAGTCACAGCAAGGCAGAGAGGCTTGCCTGCCATGCAGAGGAGCTGATACTGGAACCCACAGACTGACTGGGCACCTGAAGGTGGAAACTAATCACTGGCATTCAAGTGGATAACCCTGACTTAGTTTAGGTCTCGGACCAGAGGAAGCTTAAACCACACCGGAAATACCCTAGTTTATAACCAGAACTTCTATTGAGATCATTCTTTCACAACAAAATATACCCATTTTAATTGTACAACTTTGTGGTCGTGACTGTTGGAGAGCTTATGTCAACTTGAGGCAATCAGGAACCACGCCTGGATTAGAGTGTGGGAACCTCACCTAAATTAGGCAATTGGGAGCCACTCTGGATTTGAGTGTGAGCGATCCGTGGGCCAGCAAATGAGGGAAGAGCACCCACCGAGTTGTGGGAGGTCCAAATGGAACTCCAACTGTATTAAAGTAAGAAGAAAGATTGTTACAGCTTCTTCCTCTGGGAAAGCCCTTGCCTTTGCACGCTGACTTGCCACATGCTGTAGATCTTCATCACAGACTCGTTACAGTCTTGACTTGCACCTATCTGCGCATTGCTGATCAACTGCCAATCCTGAGTCTAGTCTTTACCATTGTTCTTCGAACAGCCCAGATCCACAGCAGACTCTCAGTGGCTGTCCTGCAGTCCTGGAAGGGTGGTCTAATTCACAGAGGAGCAGCCACTCTGCTCTCGAAAGTGCAGGCCACCATCTTGACCTTTGTCTTCAGACTTGGGAGCCTTCCTTTTTGTTGTAATTTCTATAATTTCTGCCTTTTGGAAACTAATACAGTGGTCTTCTTAGTCCTATGGCCATCACTGCAAATATAAAGCATTTCCACCACCCGAGAAATATTTTGTTGTGCTTCTATGTGACTCAAGCGCATGGCACCGTGATCTATTTTTGTGTGTGTTGTGGATGTATGGTACTACTGAGCAAACCCAGGCTCCCTCCCCCTGCCAGGCCACTATAGGCAAGCATTCCACCACTAAGTGATATCCTCAGTTCTTTCTCCCTCATAGACATGTAATGGACATACATATACATGCCATCTTTTTGGAATTTATTCTCCATTGAGATACCTTTACCCAGCAATGCACTGATTTCATTAATATAGTTTTATATAATCTTAAAATCAGGCTAAATAATTCTTCCAACTTTATTCTTTTTTTTTTTTTTTTTGAGACAGGTTCTTGCTTTGTAGTCCAGGCTTGTCCTGAACTCACTATGTAGCCCAGGCTTCTTGGATTCATGGCAATCCTCCTGCCTCCACCTCCCAGGTGCTGGGATTCCAGGTATGCACCACTACACCTGGCTTTATGTGGTGCTTGGGAACTGAACTCGAGGCCTTGCACTTGCTAGGCCAGTGCTCTAACTGTTGTGCCATTCCTCCAACCCCCAACTTCATTCTTATACAAAATCATTTTGGACATTTTAGGTTCTTTGCCTTTTAGCACGTAGCATGCAGGTAGCGGGGGAAGTCAGGGGTGGGTTGAACAACAAGGTATCACTATGTAGTCCAGGCTGGTCCTGAACTCATTATGTAGCCCAGGTGGCCTCAAACTCACAGCAACTGAGCAATTCAGCCTACCAAAGATTCTTTGCATTTTATGTGAAACTTAAATTTGCCTTGTCAATTTCTAACTATAAAGTCTTGGAATTCTGATTGGGAGTTTTTAGACTCTCTATGTCAATCTGAGCAAACCAACATTTCAACAATATTGACCAGTCTTCCAATTCCAGAGTATAGCCTCTTTGTCCAAATCTTCTATAATTTTCTCCATAATCTGTTGAACTTGTCAAAGTACAAGTCTTGCAAATATTTTGTACAGCAAGGTCTCACAGAACGTATCTATAGGTCAGACAGCCAGAAATATGCAGAACCTTGACATTTAAAACATAGTCCAAAGCAGCAGTGACATTAGTGGAGACTTATTAAAAATGCAGAAATTCAGATTCTATCCCACACCTACTGATGCAGATTCTGCACTTTAACAAGATCCCAGTGGTCCCTTTGACCTTGAAAGTATGCAAGGTAATGACGTAGAGGAAATCCCTGGTCCGGGATTTCTGTAATAGGCATGTCAAGATAGGGTAGGAGAGTCTGTATAAAGGAACATGCGTTAGTTTCCTTTTTAACAAACTGAAGTTGGGCGCTGGCTTCCTTTCTGAGTTGCTCTGCTTACTATCATCATCCTTGAAATTGACAGAGTAGAATGGCAGAAGTTAAATGAAAACAATTCTAATTTTTTCTCTGCAGTCCAAATCAGCAGCACTTTTGACTATGTCATACACTGTCAGATATAGCTGAGTACATCCATGACCTCCAGGGCCTCTTCAGATTTTTCTCTAGGCTGTGAAAACTTTTGTTTTTCCATCTAAGAGCATATAATCTCATAAGGGTGTTCCATACACCCTTGTGGTTTCTAATCCTAGTTTCATGAGACCCAAGTTTATGTCCTAGGACTTAAAGGGCTGGTGTGATATCATCAGCAAATGGTTTCACTTCATCAATAATTTTCACAGTCAGGCCTAAAGGCTTATACCTATAATCTCTGCATTATAGAAGGGTGAGGCAAGAAGTACAAGTTCATCATACGCAACTCAGCAAGACACTGTCTCTAAATTCAGCTCAGTGGGAACACCTTTGGTTTCATGCTCAGTACTGCCAAAGAAAAAATCATGATCAATTTTATTATGTTAAGGTTTTATTACTCAATGTTTAAAGAATGGCTAAAGAAGTCTGACTTTATTAACTGTGAAGTTATCTCAACAGAAACTTCTTATTTCTTTGAAATCCTTTCTAAACTTAAGAAGTATAAATAGTATTTACAGAGTTGTAAACATATCTGAACAGTTTAGTGTTAAATTTTTAAATACTTATTTTGTAAACACTTTTCTAGATTTATACACAGTTAACATTTCCATCACTTTAATGGCAATATACTAACTAGTTCATTGTAATAACACTCCTTAATATATTTATCAGTTTTCTCTGCATAGTTTTTAGTTTATCTTCACTTCCAGAAATAAGCACAAAGCACACATGACTTAGGAAGACTAAGGAAGAAATAACCTGAGAAAATGCAGACAGACTGTGAACCAAACTAAATGGGGGCTTCAATTCACACATGCAGGCAGTTCCTGTTGTATCTGAGGAGCCCTTGGCACCTTTTATACTTCTCAATATTGAAACGACTAACTCCATAAGCCACACTCTTACTTGCAAATTGAACTAACACAGACATAGTCAGCATGGACAATGTTGAAAATATTAGACCATCATCTGCCATAAACATTCACCAACCAGAATCAGCTATCGTCACAGCAGTCCCTAGGCGGCCTCTCCCTATGGCTGGCATTCACCATTCAGGGGCAGATGGTGAGAGAGGAGGAGAATGGATCCAGAGTGACAGGAAATTGATATTAGATAAACTAAATTGTTGCTGTAACCTTACCATGTGACTCAGAAGCCTTTAGAATTGCTTCGCAGGAGGAATCTGGAAAGGTTTAGAGATCCAGGCCTGATGAGCCCTGGAATGTTGTAAACAGAGGCTGACGAGTGATTCTGGTCATAGCTCAGAAGGCCATAATGCTGATAGGAATGCACAGAGAAAAGGCCAGGTTCAGAAGACTTCAGTTGAAAACAAGGATTCTACTAGCAACTGGACGAGAGGTCATGTGTGTTACACTCCGGCAAAAATTTTGTCTACATTTTGTCCTAATACTTTGCAGAAAGTGAGTTTAAGGGCATCGGACAAATAATTTAGCACAGGAAATTTCAACACAGGCTGTGGCATGGATACTGTTGCTTTCCTCTAGTAAGATTTACAATGAGATTCATGAGCAAAAGATGGTGAAGAAAAACTTTAAAAACTTAAAGGAGCCATGTGGTCTGGAGGACTGGCTCAGCAGTTAAAGTGGCACTAAGTCAAGCACTCAGCATGTGAGTTCAATTCTGTAGCACCACATGTTGGCGCAAGCCTGTAATCCCAGCACTTGGAGGCTGAGACAAGAGGACTGCTGTGAGTCCAAGGCCAGCCTGAGCTCCATAGTGAGTTCAGGGCCAGCCTGGGCTACACAGTGAGACCCTGTCTCAAAAACAAACAAACAAATAAAAAAACAGAAGGAGCCATGTGGAAATTTGAGGCTAAAGGAAATGTGGTTGTAAACAGATTAGCTCATTAAAAATAAAAAAGCACTTTGTACAGGGACCAAAAAAAGAAAGTTTGAGTACATCTCAGCAATCAGCACCCCTCTACCCACCACAGACACAAAAATGCGAAAGTGCAAACTGGGGAACCCTGGTCAAGAAAGGTCTCCTCGGACTTATTTTGCCATACTCAGCCATGCAAGCACTCAGAGGCCACTGCAGTCATAGGCCAAAGGGGCCTACCTATTGCTTCCACTAACACCAAACCTTGATGTCACCCACACGATGCTAGTATTACACATAAGTAGAATACAAGAGTTGGAAGGTCAGGAAATCTTACACTGAGATTTCAAAGAAAGGCCTGAGAAACCAGGTAAAGAGACCCTGGGAGAACAGTAAATAAATCTATGAAAATGAAGTCAAAGGTTCATTAGAGACCCTAAGAGGTTGGAGATGCCAGGGACACAAAATGTCTGCTGAAGAAAGCTGCAAGTTGTATGCAAAGCTAGCCCAAGGGAAAAGCCATGTAGGCTGCAAGGCAGCAAGGTCAAAAGGGTGGGGCCCCTAGCCCTTTGTAATTCATGTTTTACCACCATGTGCCCTGGATGCAAGATATGGAGCTGCAAAACGTAAATACTTGCCCTGCTGGGTTTCAGTCTTGTTTTGGTCTGATTCTCTTCTATTCTCCCATCTTAGTTACTTTCTCATAGCTCTGACTCAGTAGCCAACATGCATAATTTATGGGAGGAAAAGCTTACTTTAGTTTACAGTTTCAGAAGGTCACAGTCCATTCATGGGCACCAGCTACAGTGGAAACACATAGCAGAGGCAGAGGTGGCAGTTGCTCCTCACAGCATTTCAAACTGGAAGCCAAGTCAAGTTCCAAGAGGAAGGAAGTAGAATGTGTACTCCCAGGTCCTGTCCCAATCATCTGCATCTTCTGGGTCCAGCCTCAGTGTTCCACTCCTTCCAGGTTTAAGTGCCCACCCATGCATATAATCTATAATCCATCACACACCTGTAATTTATAATTCAATCCACATGTCTGGAATCTATAATCTACTATACTCCTACCTTCTACCACACATATCTATAATTCACCACAATACATAATCCACCCCTCCAGACCAGGACCCTATCTCCAAACATCACATAGTTCCCTAGATAATCCATAACATCCGAATACATGAGACTTTTGGGGGAGATTCAAAATCCAAACCACAATACTTCCTTTTGGAACAGGAATGTTTACCTTGTGCTATTATAACTAGGAATCAAATAACCTGTTTCTGATTTTTACAGAGATTTACACTTAAGAGTTTCCTTTGCATCTCAAAATAGGCTTAGACCTCTGAAAAAAGCTAGGACTCTTGAGGCATTAGGGTAGGAATTATTGTGCTCTTAGTTGTATGTAATGTTAGGTGGAATTATGAACTTGCTATTCTGTATTTGGAGATCAGAAGTATCGTTTAAGGAGATGTTCTATGGTGAAAAATTGATACAGTGTGGACTACGACCATTAACCCTGATTGGTCAACTTCACTGGAATAAGAAATGCCTAGCAGATTAGTAAAGTGCATTCCTGGATGTGTCTGGGTAGGTCATGGAGGTGTGACCTTGGATACTATATGCCTAGCTATTCCAAGCACTGTTCTGCTCTGCTTGCTGGATGCCACCAGCTAAGCAGTTCTGCTCTGCCATACCCTTCCACCATAATGTTTCTGCCTTGGAGTCTGCCCACCATGTACTGACTCTCCTGAAACCATGGCCAAAATTAAACCTTCTTGCCTGTTATTTGTGGATGCCTGGTATTATATTGCAGTAATGACAAAGATAACTAATACAGAAGCTATTTCAATATTTTAGACATGGTAGCACATACCTGTAATCCCAGCTACTCCAGATGTCCAGGCAAGAAGATCTCAAGTTTGAGACCAATTTGGGCAGTTTATCAAGACTGTCTGAGAACTTAAAAGAATGAGAAGTGGCTGGGAATGCTATTTAGTGGTAGAATGCTTACTGTCAGTACAAAGTCCTGGGCTCAATCCCCAGAATCACAAACACACATACACATATACACACACAAACAAAAAACCTTTTTATTAGTTGGTTCAATTGTAGGCTCTCCCTTGGTGACTGTTTAAAAACACAGCATATGTTGCAAAAAAAAAAAAAAAAAGTATTAGAGAGTTTAAAACAAAATAAAAATTACAGCAAGGGCAAAGTGGAAGCTTATTAAGGATAATACCCACTGAGCATCTGGTCGAGTCTCCACTGTACTGCAGTAACATCCTCCTCAGATTATTCCAAGGACTCATTCTGGCTCTGATTCCAGCCAACTCAGCCTCCCTGAATTTCTACCCCAATTCTGAGTACAGTTTTTCAGCCTTTCAAAACTCCATGAACTATCAAAGATTTTGCCAATAATTCCCTTATTTTCAGTTGGAGTGAGAAAGAGATGGGTTCTAATTATTTATATTTTCAAAAACTTTGACTAGTATAAGATCGAAGGAGGAGTTTCATAGGCTGATCTAACAAGGAGCCTCTTCATTCCTCTGTTTGACTGAAGCTGGTCAAACTGACTTCCCCCTGACTCAGCAATGGTTTTGCCCCCTGAGGAGCTCACAGTCCGGGCAGTGAGACTTGCCCAGGAGTCTGTACAAGAGCAGCCTGACCAGAACACCAAAGCTCTCAAGGCTTAATCTACTCCCTACTGTTTCTTCAGAGATAATATGGGCTATTGCAAGCAACTGTAGAATCTGAATGATTATTTTACATAAAACCTCTGAAATTTGCGGCTTATTTTAAAACAAAGCTGTAAGGGGTATGATTTGGTTGAGTCACACATTTTTGGGTAAAGGCCAAAGAGAAGAGCGTCACCTGGTGGCAAAACCGGACAACTGCAAGTCAAGAGTTATTTCCCTAGTGTTGAGGTTCCCAACGTTTTTATATCAGAGACTGCTTTAGTTGAAGACCTGGAGAAGTAGAGGGGGAATGAGGAAGATACTTATTATGCAGTAGGTTGTTAGAAGACAGCTGTGAAATGGCAACCAGCAGTGGGAGGGGAGCGGGGTGAGAAGCGTCTTCTGTCAGATTAGCAGCTTTTGAACAGGAGCGTGCTGACAGGAGGTGGGGCTTTGCTCAGAACTCACCTGCTGGCCACTCATCTGTCCCAGTGGCCTGGGCCTTCCAAGAACACAGACAGGTACTGGTCTGGGTCTGGGGAGTGAGGACCTGGGGCTACAGGCACTTACACAGTGTCACAGACTTGATGAGCCAGCCAGTGTCAAGCCACCATTCCATCTTTTGCCCTGTAGCCCTACCATACTTGGTCAAAGCACCACAGCCTTAACACAGACATTCCACCAGAAGAACAAGATGTGAAGTAGACAGAGTTGTTAGAAATGTGCCCAGATAATTAATAATGGCTCCACATTAATGGTCACTCCCTATTTCTATGATTCTATAATACTAAAATAAGCTTTGATGACAAAGAATGAGTAATTACTAAAAAGCAGAAGTTATGCCCATGATTCCAGCTGAAATAGAATCAAACAACTAAACATGGATTGTTTACCAGGGAAGGAGAGAAGGTCCTTACATGGAGAGTATGGGGATATATGTTTATGGGGGTATTGAATTTGTCTGTAAAATAAAGTCAAGGTCCAACACAAGTTCTTGGCAGAGAAGAAGCCCTTTTGCCTCCATGGAGCTACTCTGTTTCCAACACCAGATTATAAATTTCTGGAAGGGAAGGACTGTGACCATGCTCAGTGCCGAGCAGTAAGTGGTCAGTCACAGACTTTGTCCTTATTCCTACCTAGTTAGCCTTGAGAACCTAAATTTGAAGTCATACCTTCAAATGAACACTCTCCTTAACCCCACGGTAGCTGCTTAAAATAAAGACAATTCCCGACCCAGACAAAAAACACAGTTATACTTTGCCTTTGAAATCTAAGTTAGGACTTGGCTCTATATATTTGTAGCTACTTCCAATGGCTTGAAATAGAGATAGATCACAAAGTCCCAAAATAATGTTCATCCTAATTTCTTTGTACTTTGCCGATACACCAGCCTGAGAGGAATGTTTCTCCAATTTTTTCAACAGTTCCTTTCGAAGCCTCTAATAAGGTCATTTCTTTTCAAATGCACACTCCACATTGGCAGAGGGAGTGCAGAAGTTCTTCAGGAAGCCAGAGAGAATAAACACTGTGTTGTCGACAATTCCTTTCAAGGAAAAAACCCTAGGAATAAGCTTGACCCTGACATTAACTCTGGTCTGGAATCCCATGACATAGTTGGGGGCTCAGAACACAACAGACTGAGGGCTTCTGTGCGAAGACCAATGTTTTAGTGGAGAGGGAGCAATAGGAAAGCACATGAGAGAGGCCATCCCCTCATATCCTCCCATTTCCTCCTGGAGTCCCTCCAACTCGGTTTCCGTTCTAACCAGTTATCTGAAATGGCCGTCAGAAAGGTTTCCAGTGTACACACATGGCCAAGTCCAACAGTTTCTGGACTAGCCAGGACTTCACTGATCTACTTTATTTAAGTCAGTTAACCCCTTCCTCTTCCTCACAAACACTTGCTGGTACAGGTTCCTAAATGTCACGAGCCACGACCAACATCTTTCTAGAATGGGCCTCTATAGTTCTTCTAGGAGCTTAAGTGGAAAAGACCAGTTTAAGAGGTGACAGTAACTTCTTTTCCAACTACACATTCCTTTCCTTGAGGGTTCTATCTGAAATATCAGGATCAGAAAGATCCATGCAGGTTTCCTATCCCATGTCTGATTTTTCCAACTATGTTGGAAGAACATTCCATGAGCTCCCTCAGGCCACAGGTAAGCACACGCCCACCCTCCCCCTTTCACATCAAGCAAGGCACATATGCTTTTTAAATTTTTTTATTTCATTCATTTATACTTCCTGAGCTTTTTTTGGATAAATGAGTTCTGTGGCAATGAGAGAAAGGAGAGAAGGGGAGGATTCATGCATCTTCTTATCATCAGGGAAAAAGGGGTCTTTAACAGACTCCTCATGCTACTCCTACTAACATCTAAACGCTTCCCTCCAGTCCCTCTTTTACTTCCTCAGGATAGCCTCAGCCTCCGACCTCAGGGAACCAATACTGAGTTCCAGACAAGCATCAGCTGTCCACAGTTAAAATGTTCCGTTCAGTCAGCCCAAGGTACCCACTGCTTAAGGAGCGTTGCAGAGTCCAGATAATCAGCTCTAGGGCAGTATCCTGCCTCTCTGCTCTGCCTCATACATGAAGCACACCACACAGAAAGCACCTCGCTGGTAGGTGTTCATCTCCCACCCCGACACCTCACATGTGTGCCTCACAGAGCAAGCCCCTACTGATGACGGCAAAATGAAGCTCTGCCCGTCGGGCCTGAATGGGTCGCTTCCTCTTCCTTCCTTGGGATTGCCCTCTACCTCTGCACCTGATAAACCACCCAATTGGACTCAGTCCTGCACTTCCATGACCTGTGTACACTCACATCTATCATTCAGCTCACCCTCTCATTCCTGGGCCGCCACCACATTCTGCAAGCCTAGATATCAGCCCTCATCCAAGTTGCTGTAAGACAGAGAAAGGGGATGTCAAGGCTCAGGCGGGAAGCAGCTTGTTACTGCTGGTGCACTTTAACCCAGCAGATTAATATCCAGGGGCTAGGCCCAGAACAATGAAGGGCTCCCCTTGTATACCGCTTGACCCTTGACCCTTTTGTCTCCCCTATAAGGTAACAGGTAATTGTGATTGGATATTTTAAAGCTGCTGGGAAGTGACACTAAAAGTTACAGTCTATAGTTCCAAGGTGGTGCTAAAAGTGTGTGGTGCTTTGCTACTGACAAGGTCATGCTGCCTCCACACTGATAAGGCCTGCTCCTTAGTTCTTTGTTTTGGTTGGGGCAAGCCCAGGCCCCTATCACATTGTTTTTGCTTTGTTTTGTTTTTTTCTCACTCCGCAGCAGCCCAGGCTGGTCCTGACCTCACTATGGAGCCAAGGCTGGCCTTGGACTCACAGCAATCCTCCGTCTCAGTCTCCCGACTCTGGAGATTACAGGTTTGTGCCACCTGAACCAGTTTATGAGGTGCTAGGGAATCGAACTTGAGTACTTAGTGCTTGACTTAGCACTTGCTAGGCAAGCACTTTAACCACTAAGCCATTCCTCCAGGCCCCCTACCACATTATAACTCAAGCAATGAAACAGTTCTTAGATCAGATTTCAACTGAGAGAAAATCCATAAGGTTGCTATAAAACTCAGAGTGTGGCTGGCATCACGGGGCAAAAGAAAAACACAGGGAAACCCCCAGAAAAGAATACTGTATCTGAAACACACGCCTGATGATTAAAATCCAAACATTTTTTAGCACCTACTATGTACTTAGACCAGTGCATGTCCCAGAATAGAAGCACAAGATCAGGCTTAACTGCTGTCTCTGAGGCCTTCACAATGTTATAGAATGAAAAGTTTCTCATTTAAATATGATATAATCAGGTAACTCTTCTGTTACCAATCTGGACTAAGTGTGATGGCAGTGCAATGTGAAAGGAACAAATTTTATAAGAGAGAGAATCAAGAAATAAACATGAAAATTTTCAAGATTTCAATATCATACCTTCTAAAATCACCTCAAATGTCACATTTTTTGGAAGCACGTATATAAAATGTCAAGTCCAAATTCTTCAACAAACCATCAGAACCTAGAAGAGCACATTCCAATTATTCTCTCCCATAGACCCCACGGCCCTAAACTCCATGTGTAGTGTACTTGTCATTCCTACTGAATTCTGACACAATTTCCCAACTCTAAGGCTTTAATTGTATTGTTGCTTCCCACTAATGCCTTTTCTTTTAACCCTCAGAACTTTAAGGCCAATCCCAGTAGCCAGATGAACAGGCCCAACAAAAACTGTGGCTCTTAAGTTGGTCCAACTTTGTTTCAGTCCTTAATAAAAGCCATGGCGATGAGGAATTCATTTTAATAAGGCCTATTTATGGCTAGAGATTTCAGAAATCTCATGCCCAAGCTCCCACTAAAATCATCACATTCTCATTACGGGTTGATGGCAGAGCATGGTCAGATTAGGAGCTGAACTATCAGTAAATCTGCAATCATTTATTTTTCTTTTTACCTCTCACACATAAGTAAAGCCTTTAAATAAACAAACTTGGTTTCTGCAAACAAAACTGCAAGTAACCAAAATGTAGCCCAAATACAGTTTCAAGTCTTACAAAAGCAAAATGTGCTTCACACATTATAATTCAAGAAATAATTTAAAACTATCTATCACAATGCCTATGTGCTAATATGCATGATCTACAGAAAACAGAAAGCTAATATCTTTATTTTACAATATGCTCATACAAAGTTCCAAGAAAAAATTAAAAAGGCATAAAGAAATAACTCACAGAAGAGAAAATGAAGACAAATCTATTATATAATGTTCACTTAACCTTATTAGTCATTTTAAAAGATTAAAGAATGACTATTTTTTTCTCCTTAACATGAATCCACAAATGTTTTAAAACTAAATATTCAATACTGGTAAGTGCAAAACCATTGCTCTTTTTTTCATATATAGTCAATGATGCTGTAAACCATTACCATTATCCTCACCAATACACATCAAAGAGCAATGTACCTTATCTTTTCTGTGCCTTTTTGATTTTTTCTTTTCTTTCTTTCTTTCTTTTTTTTTTTTTTTGGAAACAGGTCCTCCCTATATAATTCAGGCTGGCCCTGAACTATGTAGCCCAGGCTGGCCTCAAACTTGCAATCTTCCCTGTCTCACCACATCCAGTTCCCTTTGTGCTTTAGGGAAATCTAATCTCAAGAAAGAGCCTCTCATGCAGAGACATTATCCACAACTGTATTAAAAATAGTGGAAACACAAAAGTATTCCAGTGTTTAGTAACAAGGGAACCAATTAGCTGCCCCCATAGCCACAGGGTAGACTACTGAACAACTGCAAGATCTCTAGTTATACATACTAAACAACATGAGAAGCCTCTTACCAAAAGATCAGGTGAGGAGAGCATGGTACAGGTCTATGAGGCATTTCTGACTATAATTACATAACAGCAAACACATGCAACTATGCCCAAAATCAAATAGCAACTGTATCATTTGGAACTATACTAAGTTTGCTCATATCTATTTTCCAAGCTGTTCATAATGTAGTTATAAAGGGTGAGTGAGTACCGTCTATCTGAAATGCCTGAGATTGGAAGTATTACAGATTTTCTTTGATTGTGTAGTATTTGCGTATAAGTAATGAGGTATCTTGGGTTGGGGCCCAAGATAAACATGAAATCTATTTATATTTCATATACATCTTTTCCATATAGCCTAAAGGTAATTTTATTCAACACTCTTAGCGTGCCTGTATTTTGACTGCAATCTGTCATATGAAGTCAAGTGTGAAATTTTCAACTCTTAGTATCACACTGGTTCTGAGAAAGCTTCAGATTTTGGAGGATTTCGTATTTTGGACTTTCAGATTAAAGATTATTTAACCTGTATGCATTTCTTTTTTGGATGAAACGTAACTGTTTTTTAGCTCACACTTAACATCTGAAATACAACTGCATAATCTTTAAAAGAACTTCCAACAGAAAATTCTAGGAGACAAGCAAGAAAAAAAAGCCACTACCACTCTTGTCCATCAAGCCATGGCAACTCCACATGATGCAGTCTTCTTCAGGCTAACAGCTAACTACTCCAAACTGGTCTTCCAACATCAATCACGAAGCCAAACTACTTTTGCTTAACGAAGCCAAACTACTCCTGTGCAGTTCCTTATGAGGACAAAGGGGGAAATAAAATGACAGAAATGTGCAGCCAGTCTTCCTAAAGAAGCAACTGCACCAAAACATCTCAGTAAAAAAGAGTTGGCAAAGACTGCCAGGTGACAACACACAATGGTACCTCCACTGCCCCCTCAGCCTGTTCCCTGCCAGTTCTGTGCTCCTCCTCACCAGCTCCATGGACACACTGCAGGCGCACAAAGTTTCTTAAGACATGTACTGGTAATCAAGAGAAGTCCTAAATGTGAAAACAGGCCGGTTTGTGTTTTCCAAATACGGTCGTGTCTACAGAACTAAAACAAAGCTATCTAATTATGGCATTCAGTACGTTTGGAATTCACTATGAAGAAAATTTAGATAATTCAAAATAGGCAGATTCCCAAATTCAATGCGTAAAGGCAAAACATCTTAGTATTGTTTAACTTATAAACACATAACTTCAAAATAAGGGCAAGCCCAGCATAGAGACGTGAGGCTTATTCTGAAGAAATGACTCGTTAATGTCAACCGGTCTTGAAGCAAGCGCAAAGTGAAGCATGTTGAATTCTCAGAAGAGTCAAGGAGGGGCCACAAGGCAGGTAAGCTAGGCTAAGCAGTACTAAATAAGTCTGAAAAACAAATGTGAACATTTAGCCCTTGAAAGGAGGTCTGTTAGCATTTAAGAATGGGGAGAAGGGTGGGTTTGACACACAGCAGGAGAGGAGTCCTCTCTCACAAACAATCCATACATAGCTCCTGCTCCACTTTCCTTTTAGCCACAGAATTCCTAAGGTGACACATTTACCACCTTCTGTTTCATACATCGGCAGTGTAGGACCATACTGTGCTCATGAATGAGGGAACAGGGGCTGCATTCAGCAAAAAGACTGAGTCTTTGGCAAAAACATAACTTAAATACCTCAATTCATAATACTGGCTTATTAAAAAAATTGCTTGTTTTCCTTAAGTTTTAAAATGTTACTGAAAGTATACTAATCTACCCAAAAGTCAATATGAAACACTGAAAACATTATCTTAGCTGAAAAAGCCTCTCTTCTCAGTGGTGTTTAATAACTGAGGTAGAACATATACACACAGGCACAGAATCAGCAAGCCCTGAATTTGTGCTGCGTAGATCAAAGATCGTTAGTGCCTAACTGGAAGCAGTCTCAGACTGTGGCTCCCCTTTCTCACATAGCATTGTACGAGCTATTTTGTCTCTAATATTTTATTATTATTTCATTTTTGCATTAATTTTAGTCAAGCTTTTAACACTATCAGGTATAAAATCTGATCAAAGTGTTGAGACTACAGTGTGAATTTCTGAAATGGGTATTCTTCAAACTAACATAAAACCACTAAAACAATATATCAAGCTCACAGCACATATTCAGTAAAAGTATTTTTTAAATCTGTTGCGTCTCAGGCCAGACTACCTTTAAATAGTCTGGCATTAAATACACATTCATGTATTCATATATAAAATTAATATGTGTTTATATAACATGTACATTTTATCTATATTGCAAGCAGAGTAGGACCTTGGCTTAGTTGGTGTCTGCTACATAATCCAGTTGCCACATGTGCCTGGTGGTTGCAGGAAAACAACAAAAGCCAAGGACAAAAGAACTCGATTTGAGCCCAAAGCAGGCCTGGCTGTGCAAACCAGGATGCCCCTTAATTTGTCAGCTTTGGTTTACTCACCTATACAAGGGAATCAATGATATCTAATTTAACAAGTTGTTCTTAAGACAAAGTTTTACTATATAACTTTTATTATAATATATGATGTTATGTATTTTAAATACAGCACCCCAGGTAACACTATAAGTAGAAAAGTATTATAACAAAAAGATGCTGGTCTATTCCTTTCTATCCATTATTGTTTAACAAACTCATAAGTACAACCATGTTACTAACACTCTATCAAAAATCAGGATTCACAAACTACAACAGGATTCAAGTACCATGAAATCTCCAACTTGACTTTCCCATGCAAAGTAGGCAAAGAAGATGATTTTGGTAAACAGACCATGTTTTAAAAGACTTCAGAGTTTCTCTTGAGAGTCAGGTCTCAAACCATCACCATGAACACAACGTTTATGCATGAAAAGGCTCTGTGCTCACACTACAAGACTGAAAAATGAACTATCTCTTCCTTCCCAAAAGTCAACTGCGAACTAGCCATTCACATTTATCACTGCTGAGCCTCAGGTGTCTGCACACACTCTGCAAATGGAGACCCTGAGCCTCAGCAGAAGTCAGACGACAGATTGAGAAGACCAGCAGAAGCAAGTGGAAAAGCTGTCATAGCAGATACTGTCTCTGTCTCCCCGAGCAACCTGACCCAACATGTCACAGAAAGAGTTCCCATCTGAAGCAAGATGCTCAGAGAACACACAGAGCTAAGAAAGACAGGTGCATCAATTAAGGGATTTTCATCCACCTATGGCAATAATTTAATCACATTTACAAACCAAGATGAGAGATGGTGCCTGCCCTCAGAGACCTTGTATTCTAGCTGGAGAGAGAAGACATACCCTTGAAAACATGGTGAAGCATGACAAATAGCGTGCAAAAGAATAAGGGTATTGCCTTCTGACATAAGAATATCCTTAATAAAAGAATGCTGAGCTTTGAGACTTAGCAGAAAGACTGAGCACATGCCAACCAAAGCACTCATTTCTGGATGGTTAAAATAACCCTGCAGTTCCTATAGTATAGATTACAGGAACATCATCCACAACACCCCTCTATCTACACATACCTTTTTTGAAAGGGTAGAAAGACTAGAATAAACAGAACCTGGACTTCATTTGCTGCTCTGCTGTTTCATTGGATGCACGATCTGCAATTAACCTTGCTAGGCCTCAGTTTCGCATCAGTGAACTGGGAATGATGGCAGCCCTAATCCCACAGCATCACAGTGAGGACCAAAGGAAATCAAGCACACCCGGGGCCTATTATAGGAAGTTTTCAATAAATTTCAGCATGATTATTACCATCAATATCACTGAGAAGGAGGCTCAAAACTACTTTCTCCACAATCCTTTTTTAATTTTATTTATTATTATTATTATTTTGGTTTTTTGCTGTTTTTCAACTCCAGGGAGGCTTATTATTATTATTATTATTATTATTTATTATTATTATTATTTTGGTTTTTTGCTGTTTTTCAACTCCAGGGAGGCTTGTCTTTCCAAGGTAATTAAAAGGAACAGTCTCAGAAGTTGTGGTGCAGCTCAGTACTAAAACATGTGCTTAGCAGGAGTGAGGCCCTGAGTTTGGTCCCCAGCACTACACAAAACAATTTAAAAAAAAGCAGTCTCTGCTTTCCTTTCAAGAACTTCTACTGCCTGCTTCTTCTTTCGTACGAGGTAACATGGCCTGCTTTTCCCTATCAGCACAATCCCCCATGGTGAGCTAACTTCCAGCAGAGGCACTATGCATTCTCCCCAGAGTTCATTCTCACTGATGCTGCCTGATGTGGATCACGTGATTTACAGATACCACTTACTATTTCTATGTATTCTCCCACTAACAACTGTTCTTCTCAGTGCCTAAACCAGAGTTCCCACATAATGTCTAATGCATGGGATAAAGCCAGTTGACGTGAAGAACTTATAATGAAGAGTTTATCACATTGGGTAGGTGTCGTACACCGACCACAAAAGTGGCTTTGAATGCCAGGCAATGGCATTTGATCAGGTCATGGAAATCAAGTTCTATAGCAGTGAAGTTTCCATAATTTCAGATTCAACCTGACTGAGGCATGCAGTATGTACTATAGAGCCTTGGGTCCAGGGCAGAGGAAATGTGTGGGCAAACTGCGCCTGAAGCCAGGCCAGAGGAGAGGGCACTGATGCCCAGAGCTTCTTATCGGACATACACAGACACACAGACACAGACAAACACACAAACCTCCTCAACCACAAAACCCTCTCTACCTGGGAAAAGATGCTCCCAGCAACTTGGCTATAAAAAGCTCCACAGAATCATGATTACAGCAATCACAGGTGACAATTTCTACATTTGCCTTTTTCGCTTATTTGGGAAAAAAACTGCTATGCAGAGACAATTTGATCCTCTCTGCATACTTCCTAAATCTCATTCTGCCACTTCTGCTCACAGCAAAGCTTTTTTCTGCCCAACTGCCTTAGTGGCTGGCATGATAAAATTATCAGAAAATAAAAGGTGTCAAAAATTCTTTAGAGTTCAAAGAGACTTACTAACTAGAAAACTACAATATCAACCACTAAAGTAAAATAAAAGGTGACAGTGATATTTAAGAGATCATTTCCAAGCTAATAAACATTAAAGAATGGTTCTTAACCCAATATGACCTTGTCTTCACATTCACAACTTATAAAAATATAACAGAAGATATAAGAAGAAAAGAGCTATATCTGTCCCAGTTAGTGTAGGATGCCAAAAGCAGGAGTAGGAAATGAAGATCTTCATTAAGAGAATAATTAAATCCTTCGCACCAATGCGAGTCAGCAGAGAGTTCTAAGTGCTTGATGGGACTTTGCAGCTGCTACAAAACTCAGTGTCCATATGTCCAAACAGTGATTAAAAAAACCCACTAATTTCCCTATTGCAAGGATGGATGGTGCTATCTGTCCATAATGCAGAGTGCTTGGCACTCAGGAAGAATCCAATGCATGACTGGATAGTGGCATAGTTTACTTCCTACTTGTCATTGTCTAACTCCAAAAATAGAGGTCCAATGTGGGTAAATTCTGGTTAATAAAAGGCTCCTGGTTAGTCACTATTTTACTATAACGATACTTTACTAGATCCCGCATGATCTTGGTTCAGAGAACATTCAATACAAACCTTGTGGTTGACTCTATAGATGTGCAGATATTTGCAGGTTACATATATGTGCAGATATTTGCAGGTTACAAGGTAAGCAGGTCCCTTGGCCACCTGTGACACAGGTCGACCTTTGAGTTCACCGCAAAGCAAGGTAGGAAGGAGGGAGGGAAGAAATGAGAGAGGAAGAGAGGGAGGGAGGGAGAGAGGGAGGGAAGAAGGAAGGAAGGAAGGAAGGAAGGAAAGCGGGAAGGAGGGAAGAGGGAGGGAGGGAGGCAAGAAGCAATGATGGACAGACAATATGATCTGTCTTTAAAACGGTTTTATGTGTCAGCCAGGCATGGTGGTACAACCCTATGATCGCAGCACTTGGGAAGGCAAGACAGAAAGATCATGAGTTCAAACCAGCCTGGACTACAAAGCAAGACCATCTCAAAAATAAAACCAACAGCAACAAAAAGAAAAGATTCACGTGACTGAAAGACTCGAGGGGTCATAATTTCACAATTTCCAAATGTCATAAGCCTCAAAGTCCTGCTCGATCCACTGAAATGAGAAAGTACAACATCCAGGCACACATCTTCCCTGCAACATAAAGAACTTCCACCACCGCAGCCCTTCCGACAGGACAAGGGGGAGCCAGCTCAGCAATCAAAGTCACGGTGACTTTGTCTGTGCTCCCGCTCTGCCTTCAACGCTGAGCACCCTGGAGAAAAGCACCTCTGTTTGACTCATGTTTCTATGTCACAGCATGGTTCACCATGACATTCCTGTCTGTAAAATATTTTAAAGCAGAAGCAGAAAATAAAAACCTAAGATTTCACTATATTTGTGTAAGTCAAAACACCTCTGAAAATAAAATCTCACATGCAAGTACTAGGTTTCAGGGTAAGAGACTCTTTCTCTTCTGTAAAATTAAATAAATAAATCATTAATTTAAAACAAACTCACAATCAAAAGCCCATGAGTGTTCAAGAACTCATCAATTTATTCAATCCAAGTCTGCTAATATCTTGCCTATCTGGAAATCAAACCATCCAAAAGAGCATTTTCAAAAGACTGTAGGGCTGTGGCAAATAAGGCTCCCTTCAAGAATCTCCATCCCTTCTTTTAAGTATGTAACAAAATCCTTTAGAAAAAAAATGTAACTTCAGAAGTTTTGGGTTGGTTCCCAAATGTGCTTAATAGGAGCTAGAGTATTTGTGGAGCCTGAGGGGGTGTATCACAATTCTGTAGGAATATCAGCCCAAGAAGCATATTATTGTAGCTTTTCTCCCTGTTTAATAATAAAGTACAAAAATAAGTTTTTCTCCTGTAAAAAATGTAAAAATATAAAGTCAAGTAAAAACACTAGACAATAAGGGAAAAAAACAAAACATACGCTTACAGCACTTACAAAAAACAGAAATGAAAAGTACCTGAACTCACAGAATGGTAATAAAGCACTTCCACATTCCTATCTTCTAGATCCCATCTCTAAAAACTAACCAGCAAGCTCAAAAGCAGAGATTCAGGCACTCTGGGTCTAGAGCAGCGTGACATTCCAGATGACAGGGCAAATTTGCCACCCGGCTGGATGCACTGTCCCACCAGTGAACAAGGGCAGAAATTTCAATTATTCCCCAAATGTTGACACGTGATTTAAGATATATTCACCGCTGGCTGTATGGAACTCCAAAGAGAAGAGAGAGAAGCAGAGGGGTCAAGAGTAGGCTGAGTCCATGAAACAGACTGGAAAGACCCTTTCTTGAAGGCACCCAGCAGTCAACACTTGCTTATTTAACAGGAAGAAGGGTTGAGTCCTTCCAATGGGGGAACCCCTTCGTTCGCCACTCAGCTCAGCAACCTCATTAAATTCAGAGGAAAGCCAGCTGCCACACCATGGGTCTGGAATGTCCTAGTTAAGAAAATAAACTGAGTGCCTGGGTCATGGGAACTCATAGATCACAGTGCTACAAGGGAGATTTTCAAGCAACTGTCAGAGAGATAAGAAGTCATCTCAGTTGCCATTCCAATTTGAAGTCCCCTTTGCAGCACTGGGCCTGCCTGCCCAGGAGCTAAAAAACAAAAATGCTGCCTGGCCAAGAAATGAAGTGTGGTTCCTCTCCAGGGTGTGCAGGGTTCACTCTCCAGTCCCCTCCACCCCACTGCCAATAGAGAAGGTCAACAGATGGAGAGAAAGATAAGGCAGAGGGCCAGGGAGTCCCCAAAGACAGGCAAAAAAAAAAAAAAAAAAAAAAAAAAAAAAAAAAAAAAAAAAAAAAAAAAAAAAAAAAAA